>JAVHLU010001405.1:0-31241 GCA_036785755.1 Colletotrichum ledebouriae | reverse complement strand
GAAGGGAATCCTTAAGTAAAGTTATATAGCTTATTATAATCTATTCTTCCTTATACGAAAGAAAGATAGTAAGATAAGGCTTATTAACTTAGCGACTAAGATAAATATAGTTATAATATAAGATATAATACTACCCCCTTTAGCGGACGATTTTTTGGAAGACTTTGCTATATATTAACTATTATCGCTACTAGACGTCTTCTTAGGATATAACTAAGTCCCGTTAGACCCTATAAGTAGAGATTTAATAATATTCGTATTACCTATTAAATTACTACGGATATATACGTTACCTTAAGGAGCAACGAACTTAGTTGCTTAGTTTATGCGGGTTATAATTAGAATTATATATAACCTTAACCCTAGCTACTATAAAGCCTTCCTTAGTAATATTACTATTAAAGGACCGACTTTATAATATTATAAAGAAGAGATCGAGTCTTATCTAGGGATTTATAGATTTATTTTAGAATACTTATAGAACATTAATAAGGTCCTAGTTAATTTAGAGCTAGTGGAGTATATAGTAGTAGTAGTTAAGTTATTATAAGCCTAGGAAGTAGTAACGATTAGTAGCTATATTTATAATACTAATAGGCGTCGTCTAGAGGAAGCGAAGATAGTTAAGATCTATAAGTAAGCTACTTATACTAATTTAATAGAGTTAAGGGCTTTCCTTAGGATTATAATATTCTATAGATCCTACGTAAACGACTACTTTACTATTATCAAGCTACTTACCAACTTACTTAAGAAGGATATCTTATTTAGCTAGGAGGAGAAGTAATAAATAGCTATAAATACCTTAAAGGTAATACTTATAATAGCCCTAATCCTCGTTACTATAGACTATAGCCCTAAATAAGGAGATATTTACTTTATAATTAATACTAGTAATATAGGATAGGGCAGAGTCCTAGGATAATTTATTAATAACTAGCGCGTAGTCTCTCGGTTTAAGAGTAACACTTAGTTAGAATTAGAGCTATTATATAATACTAAGAAGAAGGACTTATATAGTATTCTAAAGGCTTTAAAGAGGGTATATAATTATTTATATAGATAATACTTTATCCTAGAGATAGACGCTTAGATATTAGTTATATACCTTAATAGAGTAGCTATAGACCTCTTGGGAGCTCTTATTATTCGCTAGATTATATATATTTAAATATTCGACTTTAAAGTATAATATATCTATAGTACTTAGAATATAGTAGCGGATAGCTTATTATAAAAACCCTAGGAACCTTCTAATACTAATAATAAGGAAGCTAAGGGGGAGATTAACTCTTAGATTAATTTATAGATCTTTTTTATAAATATAGAAGCTAGTTCCTTCTTTAATTAAGCCTAATACTATAGTAATAAGTAATATATAGAGGAGGTCCTATTAGGAAATATAGAGGTTATTAGTAATATAATAAATATCCCAGACGTACTTCTTAATAGTTTATAGACCTATTTAGTATGCTCTTAATAAATCGCTCTTTATTTAATAATATAGAGACGCCCTCTAGGAATTCAACTAGTAAGGTATTATAACTTTAAGACTAGGGCGTTAGATTATTATATTTATAACTACTTACTTTTTACTAGACTAATAAATTAAAAGCTAATACTTTAACGAGTTATTAATAATCCTAAGTAGTAGAAGAAACTAATTATAAAGGCCTATAAAGAGAGTAGTTACTAAGGTAAGTAAGCTATAGCTAGAAGACTATCTAATTACTATATCTAGGCTAGTATATATATTGAGATTAGCGAATCCTTAAAAAGTAACCCTAATTACTAAAAGGGGAGAGCTTAATATATAGATAATATAAGGACTTATGGCTTTCTAAAGGGACTACCCTTTACTAGGATAAAATTAAATATATAGAAAGTAGGTAAGTAGTACCTCGTTAAGGTAAGGGATCTACTAATAGGATAGCTTAAAGCCTACTAGCTTAAGAGAGCGACTTTAGCTAAGATTACTAAGTTTATCTAGGAAGAGATTATCTACTACTATAGACTATATAGCGAGCTCGTTATTAATAGAGGACTAGGGAATAAGGATACTATTATCGAATTTAGGAAGAAATATAGTATAAGGAGGAAAGTAATATCTACTTATAACCTAAGGGCTAATAGTATAGTTAAGACTAGTTATTAGCTAATTACTTATATATTATTAATATAGACCAGAGGATAGAGAGATATCAACCCTTAGCTATACCTTGTCGCTGCCCTATTCATAGACTAATTACGCATTTATACTTTAACTAGCTTTAGCCCTTTCTACCTACTATATAGATTTAACCTAATTACTCCTATTAAGACCCTAATACTAACCAAGAGGGTTCTTAATTAGGATTTAGTAATAATAAAGGAAGAGGAGGTTTAAATACGTTTATAAGCCTTCTTATAACTTAATAAGGATAGAAAACAAGCTAAAAATATAATTAATAGTTAATATAAGAAGACTATAGAATACTATAATAGTCGATATAAGAGGACTATAAGGAAGGAGAGGCTAGAGGTAAGTAATTTAGTACTAGTATTTAAAATTAAGGGCTCTATTAATAGGTTATCTATTAAAAGGCTTAACTACTAATAGCAAGGCCCCTTCTATATCCTTTCGCAAGCTCTAAAAGCTCTATTATATTAATTAGTAATATTAGTAGGCGATAAGGTTACTAGAAAAACGTTTAGTAGAAATTAAGTTTATAAATTTATATAAGCTCCTAAAAAGTATTAGAACCTAACTAGCTTCTTATTCTCTTTTCCTTTTTACCCCCCCTATATACTATATAAATATTTCTAGAAACCCTATTTTCCTGCTTTAATTCGCAACGCAAAGCCCTAAGTAGTTTATAATTTCTATAAGGTCGAACTCTAGAGGTATCTCTATTATAAAAGGGTAATAAGAGTATATAAACCTAGCTTGAGGATAATATTCCTAGGCTTATTAATAGTATTTATTATAAAGGAGCAAGAAGTTAAACTTAGCTATAGCTATAACTATAGCGTCTACTAGAATTTAGGACTATAGGATCTCCTTAATACTATTAAATTCTCTACTCCTCCTTACCTTATTATTATACTTAATTCTATACCTATAGCGCTTATAGATACTTAGATTATTATATAAGTAACTCCCTTAAGTTTTATAGAAAAAGTAGTTAGTATAAGGAGTACTTAGTATAGAGATATATTTAAAGTATAGTTTATAGATATAAATACCTAATATAGGGTTCTTAGTAGTATAAGCCCGCTCTTTATAATAAATATAGGGTACTATATTATAACTACCTTAGGATTAAATAAATAAGCTATATATAGCTACTACGCGCTAAAAGACCTTTATCTCCTATAAACTAATAAGGAAAGTAGCAGAGGTATAGATAAAGACTTAATAGTAGAATTCTCTAGACCCCTTAGTTACTCTAAATATTTATTCGAAGTCCTATTTACTAAGATAAGCCTTCTAAAAAGCTAGCTTTATTACCTTAGTAGTCTTATTAGAGAATATCTATAGTATAAAGGCTCCCTCTAAGTATTTATTACTAGGGATATTAAGTTAAAGCTAAGTAAGGCTTATAGCTACTTAAGAATTATGATTATTAGCTAGAAGGTATAGGGATATTAAAAAGAAGGGAAGCAATACCTAAAGTTAGTTATTAGAGTATTAGATAAAAAGAGGTATACTATTTGCCTTTATTTTAAGTATAGGGATATTAGGACTAAGGATATAAAGGGTTATTACTAATAGGAGATAATAAGGGCGAGGTTAATTAGTATTTTTAATACTTAAGATAAGGAAGTTATAGTTAGCTAGAATAAGAGGATATAGTTTATAGATATAAGAGAGAAAGTATAAAGGGGTTAAATAAAGATTAAAATAGCTAGCTAAAGGTAGTTATTATAAGGGGAGAAGTTAATAATAGAGAATAGAGGAGAATATTTATTTAATTTATAACTAGGCTGCTCGTTTCAATAGCTACTACTAACTATTATTTCCTTTATTCTTTCCCTATATATAACCGCCCTAATTTACTATTCTATATATTATAGGTTTTTTATCCTAAGTTCGTTTAATCTTATTAAGGCTAAGGAGGGTAAGGGAGGAGAGTTAATTATATCTTCTATAGGCTACTAATAAATTACTATATTATTAAAGCAGTTAGTAGATATAGAAATATACTTCTTACCCTTTAAGCCCTCTAGTTTCTCTCTCCCCCCCCCCTATATATATTATTTACTTTTAATCTTAATTTAGCTACTAACTATATAATATTAATTCCTATACTATAGCTTCTCCTTTTCTTTAAATATTACTTCTATTTAGCTCTTTAGTCTATAAATTACTTATGCTTTTCTCTTATTAGCTTTTCTCCTAATATATTATAATAGGGAAAGTTATTTTTTATAATAATAAAGCGTTAAATGCGTAGATCTAGGAGTTAAAATTCTTAAACCTTCCTATCCTTAAGATTAGACTTTTAATAGAGCTTAAACCTAATAAACTAAGTATAAGTAGGATTTAAGTATAGGGATAAAATAATAGAGATATCCTAGGCTTTAGACCTCTTAATAAGCTTAGTTACTAGCCTTAGCTAATTAAATATAATACGCGCCCTCTACTTAGGATAGATAATATCCCTAGTTAGATAGACCCTTTTAATATAGTATTAAATTATATCCTTATTAAACGTTAGAATTAGACCTTAGAAGTAGTAGAGGAGATAATTCGCCCCTTATACTTATAATAAGTTATAGCTAGTATATTATAATACTATTAGCGTACTTATAATAGTAACTCTAATATATACTAAGGATATCTTAGTAGTTACTTGCTATATTATAAGGCTTACTAAGCCTAGCTAACCCCTCTACTATAAGATAGTTAGAGGTATAGAAGATAATTTTAAAGATAGAGATATAAGGGATACTATAGTTACCTAAATTAAAGCTAAGTCCCCTAATATACTCCTTATTTATCTATAAGTGCCTAAGTCTACTAAAGTAGTTATTATAAGTCTACTAATTAACTTATAAGATAGGAGAAACTAGTTTTATAATAATTAGTAGTTAAGGAGAGGAGCTAAAGGATAACTATAGGCTTTAATATTTATTACTAGGAGCTTCCTACTAAGATATAAGGCTCAGGGAGCTTTAATAAGATAATTTTACCTAATAGAACTTTAATATATAGACCCTTTACTATAAGCCTCTAGTCTCTACTTTATTAATTAGCTTAGGTCCTTTATATAGATTAGAAGCTTAGTACCTCTAAAGTAGCTTATTAAAACGAGGTATTAAGCTTGGATTAATTATTTATTAAAGGCTTTTACTAATAAAATACCTCCTAAAGGATACTAGACCTAACTAAAGAGAAATAGAATTCCGCTTAGTTAATACTTTAAATTAAGAGATAAACATATTAGAAGAAGGATAGCTTAAGAAGATATTAAATATTAGATAGCTAAGTATACCCTATAATTTATAGATCTAGAGGTTTCCTCTCTAGATAGGATAGATATTAACCTACTAATATATATAAATACTAATTTATAAACTTGTCTAATAACTCTTATTCATAGAAAAGTTAGATAGAGAGGAAGGATTATTAAAGGAACTAAATATCTAAAATATAAAAAGAAGGAATAATTATAAGAAGGAGAAGAGGGATTATAACCTATAGTAAATAGCTAACTTTATAAAATATCTTTACTACTCTACGTTTATAAAACTATCTATATCGCCCTACTTAGCCCCTACTACCCTAAGAGATATTATATTTAACCCTATTAATACCTTAGTAGGATTTAATACTATAAGACCTAAAGGGAACCCTATACTAAAGAAAGACGAGCTTATACTAGTAGTCCTATAGTATATATAATAGAACTAAGAATTTACGAATTACTTAATAACCTAGTATAGAAGAGGGTTATTTATTACGACTTTAGCCTAGGTAGAATATTCATTAGACCTTTATAATATATAAGGGATGCTAATAAGATAAGAGGAGTTAGATAAGTTAGAGGTTATAGCCTTTTTTATATTTATAATTAAGGGCTACCCTTATAATATCTATACTCTAATCCACGAGCTAGCCTAGTAACCTAGGAAAGAAATTAATAAGGCTTCTATAGAGCCTAAAAGAGTAGAGGTAAAGAATCTCTAGGATACTACTAGGGCCTTCTTTCTACTAAACTATAGTAATTATTACTAGGCTATAATTTTTATAAACTAGTCGACTAGCTACTACTTCTATTATAACTCTATATAGGACTATAATAGTAATTAGCGCTTTATTAAGGCTATATAGGACCTTAATACGTAGTATTATAAGATAGGAGCCCCTCTATAAGTCCAAAAGCTCTTATTAATTAATACCTATATAGTTAATTTAGTTTAGTAGAGGGATAGATTTATAAATAGCCTCTAATATATTAAATAGGCTAGAGCTCTAATTCGAGAAGGATTACTATCTCTATAGTTTAGTAGTATAACCTCAAGCGATAGCGTATTATTCTCTAACTCTAAAATGCCCTTAGTTACTTAATATATATCTATAATTACTATAGAGTTCTATAACTTAACTATTAATAGTAATATAGCTCTGCGAGATACTTTATTAAGCTAAGAAGACTTTAAGAAAGTACCTTTCTTCCCTTTATACCCTCTTACTCCTTTGCTTATATACAATAATATAGTAGACTTTAGAAATAATAATAATATTATACTATCTCTTATAGCGGATATTCCTTAACTTATTCGTAGATTATTAGTATTATCTAGGTCCGCCTTATCTAAAATACTAGATAATAAGCTTAAATACCTTAGATAGCTTTAGTTATAGGTCTTATAAACGCTAAGTCGTAGTATTACTATTAAGTAACGCCTAAGAACTATACTTATAGATATATAATTATATCCTAAGAGGCCTAGTCCTTTAAATAAGTATAACTATAGCTTTATAAACTACGTCTAGTAGAGAGTTAACTAGTAGAATTAGATTAAGTAGAATATACCTAAGGGAGCGTAGTATTATAACATCTCACGCCTAATATAATAGGGTAAGTAGTTTTAGCTATACTAAGGATTAGAGTAGGATAAGGATAAGGAGTATAATAAAGAGGAAGAGGTAGTAAGGCTATTATTAAGATATAACCTATAGTAGAAGATAGTTAAACCTAAGGGACCTTCTTAATAATAAGATTACCTACCTAGAAGATATTATTAATAAATTAGATCTATAAATAGAGTTTATTTACTATTTCTCTAAAATAGTTTTATTTATTTTTTTAAAACTCTCCTTTATAATATTATAAAGAGTCTTAAGGGGATAATTAGAATAGGATAAGATAGATTTAGCTATAGAACTTTTAGAAAACTCCCTTAGCGCACGGACTTATTATAAGAAGACTATAGAGTAGAGCGTAGAAGAGAGGAGCGTAGTAGACTTAAGGAGAGTATATATATTATTATAATTGGTACCTTAATAACCTTATACCTCGTTTCTTAGTATTTTCTTAGTAAATCCGCGCCTAATTTAGATAATCTCTTTTAATTAGATCTAGGAATTATTCTATATATCTTTTAAGCCTACTCTTAATAATCTTACCTATTTATAGGTAGAGCTATATTATTTATTATGTTTCTAGTTCCTATCGGTTCTAGCCCTTTCTAATATATACCTAATTGTTGTTCTAATAATAACCTTATTACGCGCGCGCGCGTGCGCTTATATTGCACGACGATCTTAAAGCTATTATAATATAATAATATATCTATAGATACCTCCTAAAAGAAAACTAGTTAGGCTATAGCCTTTAGAAAAGCGCGCGCTACTAAAAGTAATAATAAAGCTAGGGGTAAAGGGGCGCGCCCTCCTCCCCTAGAGAGTATTAATAAGGTTATATATATATTATTCCTTCCCTTTATTAATATATAATATACTAATATATTATATAATAAATAGAAGGAAGTAGAAGTAACTTATAGAGGGTAGCTCCAAGGGGAAGGGTTTATAGCTTAAGAGGCCCTAGGGTTACCCTCCTAAGTAGTCTAAGAGGATAGCTCCTAATAAGTCACGATCCCTCTATTACTATAACTATATATATTAGAACGTTACTAACCTTATTATTATTATAATCTCTAAGGAGATGAATAAGGAGGAGGGTATTAATAAGGGTAATTTAGAGCCCCCTCCTAGCCCTCCTACCCCTAGTAGAGGTATAGAGGTAGAGTAGGTACCCCTATTTAATAAGCGCTACTTTTAATATATTTTAAATACGCTTTTAGCCTTATTAGATAGAAGGTACTTACTTAGTATAGCAGGTAAGTATAACTACTATTATAAGAGTAAGGTACCTTATTAATAAATAAGTACCCCTATTACTATTATAGCCTGCTAATATACTAAAGCTAAGACTTAAAGGGACCTAGTAGTTAGAAAGGTAAGGTTCTATACGCGCTTCGTTTCTATAACTATCTTTTAATGTAACCTATAGACCCTCTCTTATTAGAGAGCTACGCTTTATAAAGCTATTACTACTTAGAAGGAGGAGATCGTAGTAGTAAAGAAGGGTAGTAATAATAAGGGTTTAGGTAGGGCTCCTAAGGTAACGAGCGGTTTTAGTATATATAGCGTTATCGCTCTATCTCCCGCCCTAGTTCTATTTAGAACCCTAGTAGTTAGCGTAGGTATACCCGCACTATATTTGCCTATTAGTAACGTAGCTACTATAGTATACTACCCAGTTCATAGTCTTATTAGCACGTATTTTACTAGAGGTATTACTACCCCTATATAATATCCTAATAAATTAGTACGAGCGAATCCTCTAAGGTTAGGTAGTAGAAAATTAGCGTTTTAAGGTAGCCCTTCGGGGTAGATAATATTCTTTTTACTCCTATAGGAGTAACTTTAAGCTCCCTAGCTAGTAAGCTATAAATTAATTAAAGATTAAGCACTATTAGCAATCCTATACGTATCTAGAGCTTATTCTCTATATATCCTTTAGATTAAGGAGCGAATAGAACTATTCGAATTTCTTATAATTAAGAGCTTTTATAAGACTATTAGCTAGTATATTATTTATTAGTATATATACGAGACTAAACGATCCTCTAGCGTATTCTGATTATAGCTATATATTCTAAATATTAACGTGCTATAGCTTAGTTAAGATCTATTCCTTTTTACCTACTATAAGACGAATTATCTATTAGTTAATATAGTAAATCTTCTAAATATCGCTAAGTTTAAGAGCGATATTAAGATAGGATAAGATAGACTTAGCTACGTAGCTTTTAAAAAACTCTATTAGCGCACGGACCTGTTGTAGGAAGACTATAGAGTAGAGCGTAGAGGAGAGGAGCGTAGCGGACTTTGGTATTATATATAGATTATTATAATTAGTACTTTAATAATCTTATACCTCGTTTTTTAGTATTTTCTTAGCGAATCCGCACCTAATTTAGATTATCTCTTTTAATTAGATTTACGAATTATTCTATATATCTTTTAAGCCTACTTTTAATATTCTTACTTATTTATAAGTAGAGCTATATTATTTCTTATCTTTTTAGTTCCTCTTAGTTCTAGCCCTCTCTAATAATACCTAGAGGTAGATTCTTTTACTGTTTTTAATAGCTTTTATAGGCTTCTTAAAGAGTTAGGTGCCTTCGTTACGTCTATACGTCCCCGCTATTAATATATATATATATATAATTAATCTATTTCGAATATAATAAGAACTTAAGAAATTTATAAATAATAAATAATAACGATATGAATATTAATATAAACGTAGTTTAAAAGAGGGGAAGATATTCATAGACCTACTTTAGTTCCGAGGGAATAGTAATAGCTATGCTTTTTTATAGAATTAAGGTAGGAACGATATAGACCTTAAGATCCTCTATTTCTCTCTTTTTATACTATTAGTAGGTTCTAGCGAGCATATTCCTTTCCTTACCCCCTTATATATTATTATAACTACTATTATTTAACTAGCGAGTTATAGCTAAGGTAGCTAAGATAGCTATATATAATACTAATATAGAGATTACTAGTCTTGCTAAGCTAATAAGTATAGCGGGATTAATTAGATTAGTAACCAGAGACTAATAAACCCCTTATTATTATAGCCCTAAGTACTAAGAGCAACGTGCTAACTTTTAAGAGATACTAATATAGTAAAGCTACGAATTCTTCTAAGATAAGAGCGTTATTAGAAAGACTTTTCTATATTAAGTAATAAAACTTAAAATAGATCTATAAGAGCCTAGACTAGTAAGATCGAGGTTGCTAGACGTTTCTTATATTTATTTAGTTATTTAGTTTATATTATTTCCTTTTTCGTTTTATTTAAAGAAAGTTATAACTACCTACTTCATCTTTCTATTTAGAGGATATTATAATAATAACTTTGCTTTATTAACTAGAAGACTCTATTACTTTAACTATATAATATTAGCTTTAATATTTATAGACCTATAAGTATTATATCTTCTTCTTCCTTAGCTAACTTAAATACTATATCCTCTTATAATAAGGGGAAATAGCCTAAAGAGAGATTTATAAGAGCTTCGTTTAATAAGATATAACCTTATGCTATAGGATAGCTAGCCTCTAATAATAATATAGATAAGTCTATAAATCCTACCTCTAGGATAGGAACAACGCCCTTAAGTACTCTACCTTCCCCGAAAGGATATTATATTAATTAGGATATCATAGCCCTTACTAATCTCCTTATAAGACGCCTTATTATTATAGTAATAACTCCCTATTTAACTAGAGCGCCTAATTCTATTAGTACTAATATGTTAGACTTTATTATTAACTATAAGAGCCTTTTAAAACTTTACTATAAGACTAATAATAATATAAAGAACGAGGTCTCTATATATAGCTCTAGCGACTATTAAGACGTAGTAAAACCCTATATTAATAAAGCTAAGACCTAGAAGGAAGCTAAGGAGAAACCTCTATACTAGTTCGGACTTATAGACCTAAAGTCTTATTAGGACCCTAATAAGGACCTTGAGAACCTAGTTATAGGATCTTATATTAAGGATAATAACCCTTCCTAGATAATAGTATTAATTATTACTATTTAATAGCTTTAATAAAGGGCTATCTAGCGTAGAGACCTAGAACCTACTAAGGCTAAGCTTATTTATATTACTTATTACTACTTTTTAGAGAGAGCTATAAGAGCTATAGTCCGAAGTCTTAGCTACTAGCTTACTAAGGTTACTTTAAAGTAATAAGTTAAAATAGAAGACGCTCTAATTAAATAGTTTACTACTTACTAGGAACTTTAGTAGTTACCTAGCCCTATTAAGCTTAAACTAATAATAACGCTTTAAGTCCCTGCGAAGATAATTCTAATAAAGTAGAGGGCTAAAGCTAAGGAACCCTCTATAGCCTAGATTACTAGCTTAATTATTAACTCTCTTATAGAGAACTTTAGGACCTTAAATATTGACAGAGCTAATTATAAGATAGATATCTTAACCCTTATTAAGAGAGTTACTAGCTAAGGAGATAATAATTTTAATTTAAATACTATAGAAGCTACTAAACTTTATAAATAATAATCTTAGAAATATTTATAGACTTAATACTAATAATAATAGTACTTTTACCTATAAGCTAGATATAGAGACTACTAAAGAGAATATTAGTAATACTAGGGATTTAGAAGGGGTAGAGTAAGAGGAGACTATAGAGGCTTCTAGTAAGATAGACTACTCTAGTACGTACCTTTCTAGGCTATAGGGGCCTGCTAGTTTTATAGCGCTATTAACTATATTATTATTAGCTACGTTAAGTATCTCGAGGCTAGCTAGAATAGGGTCTGCTACTATATATCGCCCTACTACTAAGCCCTAAGGGGCCTAGGCCGCCTCTGCCTTAATAGTGCGGAGGACCTGCTCGAAGAAGGGCTACTCTATAGGGTATATAATAACCCGCCGAGCTTCTACTACTAAGTCTACTTACTTAGCTATAATATAATAGTAAGTATCCCCTCTAGGGGTATTAATAAGAGCCCTCTTAAGGGCTATACTAATAATACGCTCTCTATATATAATAGAATAGTTAAAAAAGGAGCGGGTTTTATTAATTATATTAATACTAAACTCTCTAGCGAGCTCTCGCGCGTTATTAGTATTAAAGGGTATACCTCGCATAGGCTTAGTATTTTTATATATAAGGTCTAGTACTAATATAGTTTAGGGATAAGGAAGAGGGAGAGTTATAAAGCCCTGCTCGTAGTAGAGCTTCTTATGCTTCTAGCTATAAGAACCTCTTAGGAAAGACCTCTTTCGATAAGGAGTTACCTCTTATATAATAGCGTTCGTAGTACCTTTACTACCTTACTAGAAGGTTAACCTTTTAGGTTAAGAAGTTATCTTTTAGAGTAGCTTTTATAATACCTTGCTAGAAGGTTTAGCAAGGGCGTTTCTAGGCTATGAGAGCCTTAGTAGCCTATTTAGCTCTAATATAATTAGCCCTAGTATAGCGCGCGTCCGACTTTATATAGTAATATTTAGAGGGTTTGCTTGCGAGTAGTAGGAACGTATAGGGTTCCTATATTATTTTCCTTAACTAGTAGAGAGTATAGGTTAAGATACCTATATAATATTTCCTAAATTATACTTGCGAACTAGGTGAATTTATTATAGTCTTTTTGCGAAGGGGCTGCGGCGTAATTCCGAACTTAATATATCGCCCTACTACTTTATTAGCACCCTAGATATAAGTACTAAGGTTAAGATAGGTATTATTAATAAATGCTATAACTATAAGTAACTAATAGTTAGACGATTTTAAAGTATATCCTGATTAACGAGGATACCTTTATATACTATATAGTTATTATAAGCAAGTTAATAGAAAAGTAGTAGCTAAAGCTTCTAGAGGAGGTTATAAGAGCTATTAATTATAATAAGATATACCCTAAACTATTTATTAGCTTTACGAATTTATTAAAGGATACTATATAATTATATAACTTTATAAATATAATATTCTTTAGCTTTAAGCTAAAAAACTATTATATTAACCTTATAGAAGATATTGCTACTATAGAAAGAGGGAAAGCTAGAGGTTATTATATAGAACCTTATAATACTTATTATTCCTAGGCTCCCTAGATAGTAGACCTACTTATAATTTAAGACCTTCTTATTTGAATTACTTAGAGAGTTATAGAGCTACTAGATAATAAGGAAGAAGCTAAAGACGCTATATTACTAGACGCCTCTAAGGAATAAGTTAAGTAGTAGAAATAGGATAAATAAGATAAGCCTCGGATTTAATATAGTAATTTATAAACTAGCTATACTCTTACCCTTAAGCTATATAATAAGAGAGTAAATAGGAAGGGAGCGATTCCTAAAGCCTTCCTTTATTAGAACTAGCCTAATTAGGATAGAATAGTTTATAACGCTACTAAAGCTATAATTAATAAGTAAAAGGATAGATATAACTTAAAGGCATAAGAGGATTTTATTCCTATTAATTTTACGCTTCTAGATTAATTTAATAAGATAGGAGAGAGTAATAAAGAACTATAGGAATAAATAGATTAGTAGAATAATAATAAGAACTATTCTAAAGGCTAAGCAGCTTCTATAGCTATCTCTATAGATTTACCTAATGATTTATAAACTAGAGTAATTTAATTTAACTACTATACGATCGATCCTATTTTTAAAATAAGTATTATAATAGAAGATTAGGATTTAGTATTACTTCTACTACTAAGATATATTACTATCTTAGACTTCGTTATAACCTATAAGTAGACTACTATTACCCTTTATAGCCTTGCGAATATATTAATTAGGGGGATTATTAATAGTAGCTCCGCTATTAACCTTATTAGTAAAAGCTATATTAAGCGCCTAGGCTTATAGAGCGATATAGTAAAGATAAATATAGGGATCTACGGGATTACTACTAGAGAGTAGAGGACCTAATGCGTAAGCGTAATTATAAATAACGTTTATATTAGTAATAATTAGATTTAGGATATTAGCTTCCTTATTTTCCCTAAAAATACTTATAATAAGGACCTAATACTAGGAGCTCTCTTTATCTTAAAGACTCGAATAATACTAGATTATATATAGAACTAGATTATTAGAGTCTTTTAGTCTAGGAATGATAAAATTAATATCCTACTATTAATTTATAAAGGAGACTTAATTACTTACTTCCTAGAAATTATTACTAAGATAGACCGCTTTATTTCTTCTTAATATTAATATACTCTCTTATCTCTTATAGAGGAGGGGAAATAGAGGCTATTACTAATAGACTTAATAGAGTAATAGGCTTAGACTTTATAAGAGATAATTAGTAAGTTAATAATACTAAGGATAAGGAAGAGCTAGATATAACGCTAGGGAGTATAAGGGTATACTAGGATATTAAAGCAATTTAATAAGCTTTTAAAAGCTCCTATAACTTATTAGATAAAATTAAGTAATAATTACACGTAGATAGGGAAGTTATTACTATTTTTAAAGATTTTAGATTAATCTTTAATAAAATCCTAGAGATTATAATCTATAATAAAGTTACCCCTAAACTTAATAAGATCTATAAAGCGATTATAAGTAATTAGTATATAGTAGGATATAATAGTTATAGTATTAATTATTAATACTATATTCGCAGACCTAAGAAAAGAATATTAAAGAAGAAAGTACCTAGGAGGAAGTATAAGTTAGTATATTAGAAAGGTATTAAGGTTATTATAGCTATAGATACTACTTTCTCTTATAATAATTATAAACCTATACTAATAACGCCCGTACTACTAAGAGAAGATATTAATATAATATATAAGATAAAAAGTAAGAAGATTTAACCTATTAATTAAGCTCGGAATTACGCCGCAGCCCCTTCGCAAAAAGACTATAATAAATTCACCTAGTTCGCAGGTATAATTCGGGAAATACTATATAGGTATTTTAACCTATACCCTCTACTAGTTAAGGAAAATAATATAGGAACCCTATACGTTCCTACTACTCGTAAGTAAACCCTCTAAATATTACTATATAAAGTCGGACGCGCGCTATACTAGGGCTAATTATATCAGAGCCGAACGGGCTACTAAGGCTCTCGTGGCCTAGAAAAGCTACTATACGAGATAACTCCTTAACCTAAAAGGTTAACCTTCTAGCAAGGTACTAAAGGTAAACGCTACTATACGAGAGGTAACTCCTTAACTAGAGAGGTCTTTCCTAAGAGGTTCTTATAGCTAGAAGCATAAGAAGCTCTGCTGCGAGCAGGGCCTTATACCTCTCCCTCATCCTTATCCTTATCCCTACAACCCACGACAAATCCTGTGAAGTTGAAGATCGTGAGGCTATGGGCACGTATAAGTGCGGCTGTGGTTGGGAGAGGTGGTCGGCAACTTGGGAGGTTATCAGGCTGGGCTTACGATCACGTGACCGAAGGCTGTGTATTGTCAGGAGGCGCGGAGTTAGAAGGTCTGTTGCACTTGAGCAGGTAAAATCACTATGCAGTGGCCAGAGGCCTTTAACCTATTAATAACGCTATATTAAATAGTTCGACCCTAGATAGAGACCTAGAATAGAAGTTAAAGGTATAGGTAAAAGCTAAGAAAAATATAATATTAGATCCTAGCGCCCTATTTATAGGCTTAGTTCTACTAAAGTTTTTAATTATTAAGTAAGGAATAAGGCTTATAAGAGCTTAATAAGAAGCTATCCTAAAGATTATTAATTATCTATAGCCTAAAGAAAAGAAGCTCCTTTTAGCAATTCTTATTACGAGAGAGAAGACTTTAGCCTAGGAATTTAAGTCTTATAGCTCTATATACCCTTCTATAGCCTCTAGCTACTATATAGTGATTTTACCTACTTAAGTATAATAGACCTTCTAACTCCGCGCCTCCTGATAATATATAGCCTTTAGTTATGTAATCCTTTCCTAACTATAGCTATACTTATACGTGCCTATTATACTAGATAGTCTCACGATCTTTAACTTTATATTAATAATAACGTGGTTTTTAATTATTTAATAAACTATAATACTATTAACTTTTCCTCTCGCGTACTACCCGCGCTGCTATCTCGAGGCTAAACTCTCTAGCGACCCCCTCTGTGTTATTTATACTAAAGGGCGTGCCTCGCTCGGGCTTAGCGTATTTATATGCGGGGTCTAGTGCTGATATAGTTAAGGATTTATTATAGGTTAGATAAGGATAAGGAAGAGGGAGAGGTATAAGGCCCTGCTCGTAGTAGAGCTTCTTATGCTTCTAGCTATAAGAACCTCTTAGGAAAGACCTCTTTAGTTAAGGAGTTACTTCTTATATAGTAGTATTTACCTTACTATAAGGTTAACCTTTTAGGTTAAGGAGTTATCTCGTATAATAGCTTTCGTAGCACCTTACTAGAAGGTTTAGCGAGGGTATTACTATAAGAGCCTTAGTAGCCGATTTAGCTCTAATATAATTAGCCCTAGTATAGCGTATATCTAACTTTATATAAGGATTTACTTATAAGTAATAGGAACGTATAGGGTTCTTATTCTATTTCCCTTAACTAGTAGAGGGTATAGGTTAAAACACTTATATAATATTTCCTAAATTATGCTTACGAACTAGGTGAATATATTATAGTCTTTTCGCGAAGGGACTGCGGTATAATTCCGAACTTAATATTGTTATATTATACCTCTATAAACGATTTAAATAGTACTATATAAGGCGTAGTAAGCAAAAGGAATCCGAAGATTAAGAGGACTAGAGCAGGATATTATTATAATTCTAAAGGATAGACTAAAGAAGGGAATCCTTAAGTAAAGTTATATAGCTTATTATAATCTATTCTTCCTTATATAAAAGAAAGATAGTAAGATAAGGCTTATTAACTTAGTAACTTAGATAAATATAGTTATAATATAAGATATAGTATTACCCCCTTTAGCGGACGATCTTTTAGAAAGCTTCGCTATATAGTAATTATTATCGCGACTAGAGTTCTTCTTAGGATATACCTAAGTCCCCTTAGACCTTATAAGTAGAGACTTAATAACGTTCGTATTACCTATTATACTACTATAGATATATATATTACTTTAAGGAGTAATAAATTTAGTTACTTAGTTTATATAGGTTATAGTTAGAATCCTATATAACCTTATCCCTAGTTACTATAAAGCTTTCTTTAATAATATTAGTATTTAAGGACTAACCTTATAAGATTAAGTTCGGAATTACGCCGCAGCCCCTTCGTAAAAAGACTATAATAAATTCACCTAGTTCGTAGGTATAATTCGGGAAATACTATATAGGTAGTTTTAGCTATACCCTCTACTAGTTAAGGAAAATAATATAAGAACCCTATATATTCCTACTACTCGCAAGTAAACCCTCGTATAAAGTCGGATGCGCGCTATACTAGGGCTAATTATATTAGAGCTAAACGGGCTACTAAGGCTCTTATAGTAACGCCCTCGCTAAACCTTCTAGTAGGGTGCTATAAAAGCTACTATATAAGATAACTTCTTAACCTAAAAGGTTAACCTTCTAGTAAGTTACTAAAGGTAAACGTTACTATATAAGAGGTAACTCCTTAACTAAAGAGGTCTTTCTTAAGAGGTTCTTATAGCTAGAAGCATAAGAAGCTCTGCTACTACGAGCAGGGCCTTATACCTCTCCCTCTTCCTTATCCCTTAACTATATTAGTACTAGACCCTATATATAAAAACGCTAAGCCTGCGCGAGGTATACCCTTTAATACTAATAATATATAAGAGCTTGCTAGAGAGTTTAATATTAATATAATTAATAAAACCTACTCCTTCCTTAACTACTCTATTATATATAGAGAGTATATTATTAGTATAGCTCTTAAGAGGGCTCTTATTAATACCCCTAGAAGGGATACTCGCTATTATATTATAGCTAAGTAAGTAGACTTAGTAGTAGAAGCTAGGTTAGTTATTATATACCCTATAGAGTAGCCCTTCGTTAAGCAGGTCCTCCGTACTATTAAGGTAGAGGTAGCCTAGGCCCCTTAGGCGGTAGTAAGTATAGCTTATGCTAAATAGAGAAAGTGTTACTAATAATAGTATAGCTATAAAGATAGTAATAACTTCTAGTAGATAAAGCGGTAATAGAGGTAGTATTAGTAGTATAGGTAATATGCGAGAGGAAAAGTTAATAGTTTCGTAGTCTATTAAATAATGAAAAACTACGTTATTATTAATATAAAGTTAAGAATCGTGAGGCTATAGGTATATATAAGTGCGGCTATGGTTAGGAGAGGATCACGTGACCGAAGGCTTTGTATTATTAGGAGGCGCGGAGTTAGAAGGTCTATTATACTTAAGCAGGTAAAATCACTATGTAGTAGCTAGAGGCTAACCTTATAATATAATAAAGAAGAGATCGAGTCTTATCTAGGGATTTATAGATTTATTTTGGAATACTTATAGAATATTAATATGGTCCTAGTTAATTTAGAGTTAGTAGAGTATATAGTAGTAGTAGTTAAGTTATGATAGGCCTAGGAAGTAGTAATTAGCCCTGATCTCTCTAAAGGGAGTCTAGAGCTTCCTAGGATTTAATATATTTATTTTAGAATGTAGGGATATTATTAGATTACTTATACTACTATTAAGAGGAATATAATATTCTAGTAAGGAGATAACTAAGAACGAGCCTTCTTATAGCTTAAGTAGCTATTTATTACCTAGCTAAGGCCTCTAGCTACTACATAATGGTTTTGCCTGCTTAAGTGTAATAGACCTTCTACCTCCGCGCCTCCTAATAATATATAGCCTTTAGTTATATAATCTTGCCGACTAGCTTTCCTAACTATAGCTGCACTTATACGTGCCTATTAATAGCCTTATGATCTTTAACTTTATATTAATAATAACGCGGTTTTTAATTATTTAATAGACTATGAAACTATCGACTTTTCCTCTCGTATACTACCTATACTACTAATACTACCTCTATTACCGCTTTATCTACTAGAAGTTATTACTATCTTTATAGCTATGCTATTATTAGTAATGCTCTCTCTATTTAGCGTAAGCTAGAGGGTTTGCTTGCGAGTAGTAGGAACGTATAGGGTTCCTATATTATTTTCCTTAACTAGTAGAGGGTATAGGTTAAAATACCTATATAGTGTTTCCCGAATTGTGCCTGCGAACTGGGTGAATTTTTCATAGTCTTTTTGCGAAGGGGCTGCGGCGTAATTCCGAGCTTAATACTACCCGCGCTACTATTAAAAACCGCCTCTATTACTACTTTATCCGCTAGCTATGCTATTATTAGTAACGCTCTCTCTATATTAAAGCAGTTAGCATAAGCTATACTTACTAATATTCGCCTAGGCTACCTAGGCTACTTCTACCTTAGTAATATAGAGGACCTGCTTAAAGAAGGGCTACTCTATAGGGTATATAATAACCTACTAAACCTCTATTACTAAGTTTACTTACTTAGCTCTAATACTATTATACTATATAGAGCCCCCTATAGGGGTATTAAAGTAAGCCCTCTTAAGGGCTATGCTAATAATACGCTCTCTATATATAATAGAGTAGTTAATAAAGGTGCGGGCTTTATTAATTAGATTAAGGCTAAACTCTCTAGTAACCCCCTTTATATTATTTATACTAAAGGGTATACCTCGCTTAGGCTTAGTGTATTTATATATAGGGTCTAGTACTAATATTATTAGGGGATAAGGATAAGCAAGAGGGAGAGGTATAAGGCCCTGCTTATAGAGCTTCTTATACTTCTAGCTATAAGAACCTCTTAGGAAAGACCTCTTTAGTTAAGGAGTTACCTCTTATATAGTAATATTTATAATACCTTGCTAGAAGCTCGACCTTTTAGGTTAAGGAGTTATCTCATATAGTGGCTTTTCTTAGCTATGAGAGCCTTAGTAGTATATTTAGGTCTATTATAATTAGCCCTAGTGCGGCGCGCGTCTAACTTTATACGAGGGTTTGCTTGCGAATAGTAGGAATATAGAGGGTTCCTATATTATTTTCTTTAACTAGTAGAGGTATAGGTTAAAATACCTATATAGTATTTCCTGAGTTATGCTTGCGAACTAGGTGAATTTATTATAGTCTTTTTGCAAAGGGGCTGCGGCGTAATTCCGAACTTAATACCTGGCTAATACTCTACTAGTTTAACCTAGAAGATAAGATTATTATTAAAACTTACTATTTAAGCTTTATACTAGGAGGGGTGCTCTTATAAGTTAACCTAGAGGGTACTTAGTATCCTATAGCGTTCTACTTATAGAAGCTCTCGCTTATAGAGTATAATTACCCTATTTAGAATAAGGAGCTCCTAGTTATTCTTTCTTCTATATATATATAGAGGGCGGAGCTATATAATATAACTACCTTTAAGGTACTAACTAACTACTAAAGGCTTAAATACTTTATAAAGAAATAGCGCCTTATAGAGCGCTAGAGCTAGTAAATAGAGGAGCTATCCTAGTATAACTTTATTATTAAATACCGCCCTAATAGGGAACTAATAGCCCCTAATACCCTCTCTTAGAGAGAATAGGATATACTATAAGGGTAGGATAATAAGTAGAAGTAGGGGAGGGTCTTATAACTAATACTAGATCACGCCTACTCCTATAGGGACCCTAGAGCTAGCCCCCTAGTAAGGAGAAGTTAGAAGGGCTATACGAATATCCCGGATATTATAATCCTTAATAGTAACCCTAAATTATAAGTGCTATAGCTAGAGACTATAAAGAAGGATATAATATATAAGGCTATATACTATATAATTATTTACTAGCTTTAGAGCTTCCTACTAGACGTGAAGGCTAAGGTTTAAATTAGTAAGTATAATATTAATAATTAGAGAAGGCTAATATTTAAAGGGAGGCTATAGGTACCTAGTAGGGAGGATAATAATAACCTACTAAGCGAGCTTTATATAACGATTATTTAATAGAGCTACGACTTAACTATAACTACCTACCTAGGCTATAATATTACGCTTAAAATAGTAAGCTAGTACTTCTACTAGCTAGGATAGTTATAGATAGTATAGAGATTTATAAGGAACTATAATATCTATAGAGGGATATATATCTAGAGGTAGGCTAAGAGGGGCTTCCTAAAGCCCCTACTAGTCCTACCTACTTATATTTAGACCTCTTAATAGACTTTATTATAGACTTACTACCTATAAAGGATAATACTAGCTAATACTTATAGCTTATAGTAAATAGGCTAGGTAAGTTAGTAATACTAGAGGAGATAGATACTATAGGGATAGAAGCTTATACCTACTAGTTCCCTATAAGCCGCTTCTAGGCTAAATTCTATTGCCTTACGAGTATAAAGAGGCTATTTAATACTATATACTACCTATAGACTAATAGTAATACTAAGAGGTAGAACTAGGAGATATAAGCTATCCTATAGGTATTTAAAACCTAGGTATAGAATAACTAGGGGTAGCTCCTACTTACTACTTAGCTAGCACTCTATAATAAGGTTAGTAATATAACTAGGCTCTTGCTATTCTTCTTAAAATATAGGTACTATACTAACCCTATACTTAGTATAAATAATATAATAGGGGAGAGGCCCTCTAGCGATATAAAACCTACCCTCCTAGTAATAAGATTATAAGAGGTAGTAGACTTTTTCTAAATAAGTATTATAGCTACCTAGTAGTATAGCGAGGAGAATATAAACTAGTATAGGATATTTATAGAGGAGTATTAAGTAGGTAATTAGGTTTAGCTTTTAATAGCTAACTATAAGAGCCCTAGGCCTAGTAAGAAGCTTTTATAATTATATTATAAATATATTATAATAAGAGTCTTAAGCCTATATATTATTAAGTTCGATATACCTGGTAATATCTACCCGAGGTTCTATATAGACCTCCTCTAGTGGGCACTAGAGGACCCCTTATATATATAGATAAGGATAGACCCCTAGCTACTATTAATTATAGCTAATAACAATAAATTTACGTAGTATATAGAGGAGATATATATAGCGCGATAGAAGGTAGTTAGCTAAGAGTAGAGGCGCGAGGTCGTAGTTAAGTAGGAAGGGTATATAGAGCCTACCTAGGAGATTATAGAAGCTATTATAGAGATTGCTATAGTAGATAGGTATAAAACCCTATATAAGCTAGTTATAGTTAATAATAGCAACCTAGCTTATACCTAGGGGGGGACTAGCTAGGAGGGGGGATAGTATTATAAGCTACGCCTAGGTTAAGCCTACCTAAGCTTCTACCTAGGTTTACTACCTTAAGGAGCTACCCGGGGCTTACCTAGGGCTTACCTAGTTATTCCCTATAAACTAGTGAAATCTCTACTAGAGAGGAGAACTTCCCCTTTTCCTCTTTAGCTTAAATAAATAGTATTATAGCGACCTCTTATTAAATAAACTCGAGTCTAACCCCTTATAAGGAGTCCCTTATACCCTTCTAAGGCTATTAGTATTATACTAGACAGGTACCTAAGGAGGGCTTCAGAAGGGTAATATAGGGTTAAGGTAAGGTACAAAAGTTAGTTTATAGTATACCTTAGTAGTATCTAGATTTTATAGATTTTTTATCTAACTCTATTCTTCAAACCGATTTTATATATCTATAGTACCTAATTTAGAAATAATTCTTTTATTTCTTATCCCTAAGATTTCTATAGTAGGTCCTATATCTTCTTTAAGCTTAGTAGTGCTAAGTTATCTACTATACTAATAGAAAGTCTAATCTAGCTTAGCGGACCTAATAATAAAAAATCGAATTTAGCTTAGTGCGCCTAAAACTAACCCTAAGTCTTAATCTAGCTTAGCAGACCTAATAATAAAAAATCGAATTCGGCTTAGTGCGCCTAAAACTAACCCTAAGTCTCAATCTAGCTTAGCGGACCTAATAATAAAAAATCGAATTCTGCTTAGTGCGCCTAAAACTAACCCTAAGTCTTAATCTAGTATAATAGACGACTTAGTAATAGAAAATCTAAGCCTACCTACTAGCTTTATAATATAAACTTTAGTTCTATTCGTTATAGCTCTGAATTCCTCTTTATAGCTTTAAAACTAACTTTCCCTTTAAGATTTATAAAAGGAGTCTTAAATATCCGTATTTATAAATCTAAAATTATTATTTATTTCTAATAGTGCTCTTCTTTCTACTAAGGAATTACCTCTATAAGTGCTGTGAGGGGCTATGAGGCTATAAGGGCCGTGAGGGCTATAAGTGCTATAAGGGCCGTGAGGACTATAAGGGCTATGAGGGCTATAAAGAATATCGCTATAGGTAGATTAGTAGGATTACTAATAATATAAGATAGTGCTATAATAGTCTTTCCTATTCTAGCGATATCTATAAGAATACCTCTAGTAATTAGGAGGATTGCTAATAATATAAGATAATATTATAATCGTCTTTCCTATTCTAGGGATATATATAAATATACCCCTATAAAGAGCTATCTCTATATTCTCTCGCCTTAAGACCTATATAGTAGGTATAACTTAGGGCTATAAAAGGGCGTTAGGGTAGTAGAAGGGTATTAGGGCGATAAGAGAAAGTACGTTAGGGCTATAAAAGGGTATTATAGCTATAAAAGGGCGTTAGGGCCCTAAGAGAAAGTACGTTAGGGCTATAAAAGGGCGTTAGGGCGGTGAAAGGGCATCAGGGCGATAAGAGAAAGTACGTCGGGGCTATAAAAGGGCGTTATAGCTATAAAAGGGCGTTAGGGCCTTAAGAGAAAGTACGTTAGGGCTATAAAAGGGCGTTAGGGCGGTAAAAGGGTATTAGGGTAATAAGAGAAAGTATATTAGGGCTATAAAAGGGCGTTAGGGCGGTAAAAGGGTGTTAGGGCCCTAAAAGGCCTTAAGGACCTCCTAGTAGCGTCTAGCTTTAACGCTACGTAAATGCGTAGCGCCATAGTAATAGGAATATAGTCGCATAAGCTAGTTATTATTAACTTGATATACTAGAGTTAGATGCTAGCTATCTGCTATATAAGGGTAGCCTTGCGAGTGCCCTAGTATTTAAAGAGGGTGCTCGCGCGGATTAACGCACACGTCCTATAGCGTCCAGCTTTAACGCTGCGTATATATATAGCGCTATGGTAATAGGAATATAGTTACATAAGCTAGTTATTATCGACTTAATATACTAGAGTTAGATGCTAGCTATCCGCTATATAAGGGTAGCCTTGCGAGTACCCTAGTATTTAAAGAGGGTACTCGCGCGGATTAACGTATATATCCTATAGCGTCCGGCTTTAATGCTGCGTATATACGTAGCGCCACGGTAATAGGAATATAGTTATATAAGCTAGTTATTATCGACTTAATATACTAGAGTTAGATACTAGCTATCCGCTATATAAGGGTAGCCTTGCGAGTGCCCTAGTATAGAACCGCGAGCAGATAAGGAGCTAAGTGCCCTATAGATAGCATACCTAAAGTTATTATATATAGATAAAGACTATATAATATAGGTATTAATCCGCGCTAGTACCCTCTTTAAATACTTCTAATACCTTTTTTACTAGAAGTATTTAAAGAGCATCCTAGGGTTAAATAACGCCTATATCGTATAGTCTCTATCTATATATAATAACTTTAGGTACGCTATCTATAGGGCACTTAGCTCCTTATCTACTCGCGGTTCTATAGTATATTATAGTCTATAGACCTCGAGCACTTAGAGGGTTAAGAATATCTTATCTTAATATCTATTAATATATTCCGTGATCTCGTTCTTTATTTACTTAATAGACCCTATACTTATTAATAGAATAATATAAGCTTATAGTTAAAATTTTATATACTTAGGGGGAGGAGCTCCTATATCTTTAAATTTTATACTTATAGTATCTAGGAACTATATAGCTAAAGATAACTCGTAGTAATATTATACTTTATATTAGTTATATCTATACTATAGAGGATATAAAATAATTATTTAGCTCCTTCTACTAGTAGACCTATTTAGTCTTTCTAATATTACTTCGGGCGTTTCGCGCTAGACTAAGCCTTATAGGCTAGGCCTTGTTCGTTTACTTTGCCTACTTATTAATAAGTAGCTAGGGGATATATTAGAGTAGAATATTAATAGCTAGCTGCTTGTTTTAGCGGCTCGTTTCTATTTAGTTTAATATATACTAGTTCCTTTATAATAATAGATTGCGTTATATTAACTTATAATAAATCGTATAGCTTATTATAGTCGGCGTTTAGGTAGTTAATTTTATTAAAAAGGTATCCTAGGTAGAATTTATTATTAGTAAGGTAGGTTATAGTAGTAGGTCCTATACCTCTAGGCGGTAGTCTAGCACCTAAAGAAATAAGATAAGATAAAGCAGAAAGTAGCTAGGTAAGCTAGACTAAAACCTCTAGCTATTTCCTAGGGCTAGCCTAGTACGAATAGCTTAGAATTATATAAACACTATAAACCCCGTATAAGAGGTAGGTATTAGAATCGTTAGAACCTAGGGGATAGATACTAGCTAAATTATTAGGTCTAGTTAACCTACTAATAGAAATTCCAGACCTATTAGGAAGCTAGGCTATTAATAAAGTCCTTCTATATTTTATTAGCCGAGGCGACCTACTAATAGAAATTCCAGACCTATTAAGAACCTAGGCTACTAATAAAGTCCTTCTATATTTTATTAGCTGAGGCGACCTACTAATAGAAATTCTAAACCTATTAAGAAGCTAGGCTGCTAATAAAGTCCTTCTTTATTCTATTAGACTAGGCAATCTACTAATAGAAATCTCGCATATAATACCTACTACTTCGCTAACCTATAGATAAGACTCCTCTACCTCCTATTAGCCTTACTAACCTCCTAATAAAAACTCCCTATATATTATAAATATTCTTATTCTTCACTCCTTAGATATATATTCTTAGAGTAGTTATAATCTATAACTATATATAAGATTCCTCTCCTTTGAGATTTATAAAACTAGCCTTAGAACCCTTTAGGTCTATATTTGTAAATCTCAAATAGTATTTAATAATAGGATTCTAGCTATAAGAGCTTTAAGCCTAGTTAGTATAAAAAATAGGTTATTTCTTTTGTTATAATACGATATATATAGATATAAGAATAGTAATAGCTACTAGTATTATAACTACTATTAGAGCAACTAGGGCTATCGGAGCAACCAGGGCTATTAGAGCAACCGGGGTAATTACTAATTTAAGGATAAACTCGTTTTAGGATTAAACTATATATATATAAACTGCTCTATATTATATAAAATAGAAGTAAATACTTAACTTAGGCAGCTATATAGGTATATATTTAAGACTATAATTAGATTATCCCTTAAAACCCTATTACTAGAATTCTAAGAAAATCGTAATATATTATCTAGACCTCGATACTACGTTATAACCGATCTCTCCTAGGAGTTACTAATATAAACGTCTTTTCTATTAAGGTAGCTAGCTACTACTCCTTTAACTCTACCTTATTAAGTAACCTAAATTTCAAAGGGATATAGAATATAGCTAGTAAATACTTATCTAGATTCTAGGCTACCTACTAGCTAGCTAGAAGTTCTAAACCCCTAAGACTAAAGGACTAAACCCTAGAGGTCTACCTTAAAAAAAGGTCGCCTATAGAAATTCTAAACTAAAGAAGAGCAGAAAGCAAGCTAGCAAAAAAGATAGAAAGAATACGAGTCGAGATTATACTAATAATTTAATACTACCCTTAAATCCTACTAAGCTATAGCATACGAAGAAATAATATCCTCTGCTATAAATAAAAGTTAATAGTTCACATACTACTACCCCTATATTCCCGACCTCCTATCCTCTACTAACGAAGCAATCGGCGTCGAAGTTCCTCTAATAATTCCGATCCTAGCCGTCCCGAACCTATTAAACTAGCCCTTTACTTAGGCCCTACTTCCTTCTAAAGCCCTAGAAGACGCCGACCCTTACTTAATAATACCTCCTATATAGAACTTAACGTACTTATCGCTAAATAATCCTTTTAACCCTTTAATACGAGGGTTTTTTAAGGAATCTATATATTAACTAGCGTAGCTTAGCGCTATTCTAGACCTAATAGCCCTAGAGAACGCTAGAGAGTAGGAGGACTTTAGAGACTAGCTTAATAACCTTGCTAAAGCTATAAACGCAAGCCTTAAGGTCTTAGAGGTAGATTTCTACTAAAGGGAGGTAGATATACCTAGTTTAGGAATTTAAGATCTACCTACTAGCTAGTAACTCTATATACTATCTTTACCCTAGCTAGTATAAGATCGCACGCCCTCGTAGCCCTTAGGAAAACTATTAGGCCGTCCTAAGACCTAAAAGGGCAGAGCTAAGTTATAGAGCCTATCTTCTTTAAAAGCATCTTCCCTTTAATAGACTACTTTATTCTTTATAAAGGCTCTAAGCCTAGGTATTAGCCCTAAACGTTCTATAAGTTAGAGGAATAGTCCTTTACTAAATCCACCCCTAACCTATATTTCTATTAGTTTAACCTCTATACTAAAGTCTCCTACCTCTTAAGTAAAGTAGACTCTTACTTTTAATAAAGATAGCTACTAGCTAGCTACTATATCTACTAGGAAAACCTTCTAGAACCGGTTCCTAGACTTCTATTAGAAGCACGTAGCGAACTAGCTAAGGTATATATTTAGTATTAGTATAAACACGCGCAGGCCTTAACTATTTAACCTTCGTAAGCATATCCTAGAGTAGAAATATCTTAATATAGACGAAGTCCTTAATAGAATTATAGTAATACTACTCTAGGATCCTATCCCTAAAGCATACCTCCTACTCTAGAGTATTATTACTAGTAGCTAAAGCCTAGCTCTAGAACTAATCTACTTAACTAAGACCGAAGTAGATAATATTATTAGATTAGAGGTCACTTTTATAACTCTCTTTATTAGAGAGTATTATACCTATTTAGTTAGTTATTAGGTTCTTATAGCCCGTGTTAGCTATATAGAGATATATTTTATTTTTACTACACTCTTATTAACCTATTACTAGACCCTAGTTAAGGCTGCTCTAAGTCGCCTTAATAAGTAATTTCTAAAGCTAAGGCTTATCGAGGTTAGGTTTAATTCTTTATATAAGACTATCTTTATACCTTATACTCGATAGTATTTAATAATAATATATAGCATCCTTATGCTAGAATCTATAAGAGTCTTTATCTTAGTATATAAGACCCTACTAGCTAATAGCAAAAATATCCCACTTAGAATACTTAACTAGCCTACTCTCGTTTACCCTATGCGTAATCTAGAAGAATCCGTCCGGAACTTTTAAATATTATTTCTCACGGAGATTCTATACGACTAAGATTAGCTATAGTAAGTAGCTAAAATATCCCCCGTATAAGTATAATAGCCTATAGGATATAACTAAACTCCCCCTTAGGTTATATCTAGTCTACCTTCTTAGCCCCTTTAGTATATCTAATCGACTACTCTAGACTTAGCACCCTAGCTACTATAGTAACTAAATACTACTCTACTAAGATCTAGGTAAACTCCTATAAACGCCTTAAGAAGTATAATAAAGAGTCTATAGGGGGATATTACCTAAGCCCTTACAGCAGAGTAGAAAACGTTCACGTTATATAGTTAACCTATATACTAAAGTATAGCAGAAAGCTAGTATCCCTATATAGCATCGCTAAGTCCACTAGAAACCCTATAGCTAGCTAAGTACTCCCACGCTAACCTAATATCTCTACTTAGAACCCCGCCCTTAGCTAAAGGCTACTAAGGCTAGCTTAAATATAGCTCGCTAGATAATATCTTATCACGCCTTAAAGGCTATAGTAACGGAATAACGAGGTCTAAACTACCTTATCTCCTTAATACCCCCGAAGACTTTCTTACCTAGTCTTATAAAGCCCGGCTTATATAGCTATTTATATTACCTAATAGCTAAGGATAACTTTAAGTATCCTACCGTGCTATATTTAAAGGCCTAAATAAAAACGATAAAGAGCTACTATACCTCTACCTTAGCATATTTTATATAGCAAAAGACCCTCTTAGCTTCACCTAAGTAGAACTATTATATGATATTAATAGCTTCTATAGTTTCCTAATATTACTTATAGTTACTAAGAAGGGCCTCAAGTAGTATATATCACTTAACATTATA
The DNA here is from genome assembly GCA_036785755.1 of Colletotrichum ledebouriae. Taxonomy (NCBI): domain Eukaryota; kingdom Fungi; phylum Ascomycota; class Sordariomycetes; order Glomerellales; family Glomerellaceae; genus Colletotrichum; species Colletotrichum ledebouriae. The sequence goes on along the minus strand of JAVHLU010001405.1, from coordinate 2,046 downwards.
TATAACATAACTTCCGACGTCCACCTAGGGCTCCTAACACTATCCGAGAGCCCTTTGAGCTAAGATAATCCTCTAAGAAACCGGCTATTATATAAACACCTGCCTCTATATATAATTCCAAACTATTATCTTAGTTAAGTTACTAGGATAGATAATATATTTATATAGATCTTTTTTCCCGCACTATCTCGGCTAGATATTATAGACATAACCACTCGAACCTGCCTCCTAAAAGGCTAATTTAAACATTAGTATAACTATATTATCATCCCGAGCCTTATGGATGCTATACCTCTATTAAATATTACCTAGTATCTATTACTAAACCTATAAGCTACTAAAGCTATAAGCAAAGCTAGGTAAGAAGGGAGAGTTAGGGACTCTAGCCTAAATAACACGAGAGATAACCTTCCTTTATAAGGTTAATACTATAAACTCTTACTAGCTAAGTATATTTAAGCCGAATTCCTTATTAACTTATAGTCTGCAATCTAAAGAAGAGCTAGGGCCTTCCTATAATATCACGGAATTTAGCTATATATAGCTAGTAAGAACACTAAGCTTGCGTTTATGCGGCCTATATTATCTAAAGCTCTTAAGGTCTGGGATTAGAAATAGGCGTTAAGTATTAATAAGGTTTTTATTAACCCTAACGCAGTATTTATTAATATTAGCCGTTAAATAATACTAAAAAGGTCGTCTATATTCAAACCTAATATTTTGCTTTAGCGGAAGTGCTATTTAAATAAAATCTAGCGGAACCGCCTTTAATAGCACTATAGGTTAGCAAGCTAAATAAGCTACCCCGCGTCCGAGGTAATATAAACACTAGAGGCTAACCTATTAGCCTCTACCCCTTATCCTACCCTACTATTAGAAAAATAATTATCTACTATACTAATTTAAATAGAATACCCGTTTATAACTTTCCGCAACGTATCTAATACTATAATTCTCACGTATCTAAAGAGCCTCGAGCATACCTATAGCCTTATTTATAGTTAATTCTATAATTTAGTTAAGGTTCTATTTAATATAGTAAAGTAGTACCTATTTTAAAATAGCTAGCTAGAATGCCTCGCCCTCGACCCTATCTACCTTAAATAGCAGGAAGAGGCTAGTCGCGTAGTTAGCGCGAAGCTCTTAATACTTATCCTAGCTTATTAACTTAGTAAGCTACGTATCTACCTTAATATTTATTAATAAGATACCCCTAAGAACCTATTTATATTTAATATCCGCGCTAAGGATCGCGTATCTCTTTCTCTCCTCTCACGAGTTATTAAGATAATAGATATAGATACTACTCCACTAAGCAATAAAGATTTCCTACCTAATAGCGCTCTATTTTACGTTATTCTATCCCTAACTATTAGGCGTTTCCTAGGAGTAACTATAAACTAGTATTACTTTCTCTATAAATATATAAAAAGCTAGACTATAATTAAGTTTAGTCTTCTAGAGACCTTAGTAATAGTAATTACGCTCTATAGCCTCTACTTCTTATATAGTAGCAGCCTTATCTAAAAAGAGTCTATCCTCTAAAAGGATAAATAGATAACTAAGCGCAAAGTCCGAGGGGATAAGGGTATTTAAGTAGAGACTAAGTTTAAGAAGGAGGGTCTTAGTCTCTCTATATTAGTTAAGACATTTAGGTTTAGATAGTAGTTACCTTATAAATTCAACTAGGCCCTATAGAGATTCTTTAACTTAGTGGGTAATAAACTCGCTATAGGAAATACTATTCTAACGGGCGAATATAAATAGTAATAGCAGGCTATAAGGGACCTCTGCGATATCTAGGTCCGTCTCTAGTAAGCGAGAAGATAGGCCCTTTCTTAAAATATCCTCTTATTACTAGCTTATAAAGCTATATAGCTAGAGTACCTCTAGTTAGTTATAATCGAGTAGTTCGACCGGGATATCTAGGCTAAGGTATATAAGTCCTTAAAATAGAAGTCTAGTAGCGATATAATACTTAAAGCCGCCTAAGATTTCCCTATTAATAAACCGCTATCCTTCTATTTTAATACCCTCTAATACTAG
>JAVHLU010001404.1:0-31242 GCA_036785755.1 Colletotrichum ledebouriae | reverse complement strand
CCTATTATTATTATTATAATAATAAGCTTAAATATATAAGGGGTTAGACCTAAGTTTATTTAATATAAGGTTATTATAATACTATTTATTTAAGCTAAAGAGGAAAAAGGGGAAGTTTTCCTCTCTAATAGAGATTTCGCTAGTTTATAGGGAATAACTAGGTAAGCCCTAGGTAGGCCCTAGGTAGCTCCTTAAGGCGGTAAACCTAGGCAGAAGCCTAGGTAGGCTTAACCCGGGCGTAGCCTATAATACCCCCTAGGTAACTAGGGGTAAGCTACTAGATTAACCTTATACTAAGACTAGATAGGAGGGAGCTACTACTCCCCTAGGGCCCCCTCTATAATATATTAAGAGAAGAGCTACTAGTATTAAAAAATATCCTATAAGACCTCCTAGATAAGGGGTTTATTAAAGCTAGTAGCTTACTTACTAAGATACTAGTACTTTTTATAAGGAAGCTAGGTAGGGGAATTTATTTTTATATTAACTATAGGGCCCTTAACATAATTACTAAGAAAGACTACTACCCCCTCTTTCTAATCTCTAAGATATTATACTAAATAAGTATAGCTAAATAATATACTAAGCTAGATATAATAATAGCTTTTTATAAGTTAAAGGTAATAGAGGAGTATTAAGAGAGAACTATATTTTATACTTAATATAAGTTATTTAAATAAGTAGTTTACTTATTTAGCTTAACTAGCGCTCCTACTAGCTTCTAATAATATCTTAATAATATCCTATAGGACTTCTTTAATAGCTTTATTATTCCTTATATAAATAATATATTAATTTATTCTACTAGAACGAGGGAAAACTATAAGAGGAAAGTCTAGGAGGTCCTCTAGAGGCTAGTAGATATAAGCCTAAACCTCTACCCTATAAAGTATAAGTTCTTAGTTAAGAGGGTTAAATATATAGTATTTATTATAATAATAGGAGAGGGTCTCTTTTATAACCCTAAGAAACTCTAGGTAATTACTAGGTAGTTACCCCCTATTTCTCTAAAAAGGGTCTAGAGCTTCCTAGGGTTTATAAACTATTATAATATATCTATACTAGAATATAGAGATATTATAAGACTACTTATATTACTTACTAGGAAGAATATAATATTCTAATAGGGAGATAATTAAGAATAAGCCTTTTTATAGCTTAAGTAGCTTTTTAATACCTAGCTAGTACTCTACTAGTTTAATTTAGAAAATAAGATTATTATTAAAACTAACTATTTAGGATTTATACTAAGAGCGGTATTCTTATAAATTAACCTAGAGGGTATCTAGTATCCTATAGCATTCTACTTATAAAAGCTCTTACTTATAAAGTATAACTACCCTATTTATAATAAGGAGCTCCTAGTAGTTATTTCTTACTAATATATATAGAGGGTAGAGCTATATAATATAACTACCTTTAAGGTAATAACTAATTACTAGGGGCTTAAATACTTTATAAAGAAGTAGCGCCTTATAGAGCGCTAGAGCTAGTAAATAGAGGAGCTATCCTAGTATAATTCTATTATTAAATACTACCTTAATAAGGAAGTAATAGCCCCTAATACCCTCTCTTAGAGAGAGTAAGACGCGCTATAAGAGTAGGATAATAAGTAGAAGTAGGGGAGGGTCTTATAGCTAATACTAGACTATACCTACCCCTATAGGGACCCTATAGTTAGCTCCCTAGTAAGGAGAAGTTAGAAGGGCTATACTAATATCCTAAATACTATAGTATTTAATAGTAACCCTAAACTATAAGCGCTATAGCTAGAAACTATAAGAAAGGATATAATATATAAAGCTATATACTATATAATTACCTACTAGCTTTAAAGCTTCTTACTAGATATAAAGGCTAAGGTTTAAATTAATAAGTATAATATTAATAATTAGAGGAGACTAACGTTTAGGGGGAGGCTATAGGTACTTAGTAGGGAGGATAATAATAACTTATTAGGGGAGCTCTATATAAAGATTATTTAATAGAGCTATAACCTAAGTATAACTACTTACCTAGGCTATAATAATACGCTAGAAATAGTAAGCTAGTAGTTCTATAAGCTAGGATAATTATAAATAATATAGAGATTTATAAGGAATTATAATATCTATAAAGGGATATATATCTAGAGGTAAGCTAAGAGGGGCTTCCTAAAGCTCCTACTAGTACCTACCTAGTTATACTTAGACCTCTTAATAGACTTTATTATAAACTTACTACTTATAAAGGATAACGCTAGCTAATACTTATAGGCTATAATAAATAAGTTAGGTAAGTTAGTAATATTAAAGGAGATAGGTATTATAGAGGTAGAAGCTTATACCTACTAGTTCTTTACCTCCTACTTCTAGTTCTATAGGTTCTTATATAATATTATTAGTAATTAAGGGTCTAATTAAGTAAGCTACTTCTAGGCTAAATTCTACTACCTTACTAATATAAAGAGGCTATTAAGTACTATATACTACCTATAGACTAGTAGTAATACTAAGAGATAGAACTAAGAGATATAAGTAATCTTATAGGTATTTATAACCTAGGTATAGGATAACTAGGGGTAGCTCCTATTTACTACTTAGCTAGCGCTTTATAATAAAGTTAGTAATATAACTAAGCTCTTATTATTCTTCTTAAAATATAATTATTATACTAACTCTATACTTATAGTAGATAATATAATAGAGGAGGCCCCCTCTAGGGATATAATAGCTACCCTCTTAATAATAAGGCTATAAGATATAATAAACTTTATCTAAGTAAGTATTATAGCTACTTAATAATATAGCGAGGAGAATATAAATTAATATAGGATATCTATAGAGGAGTACTAAGTAGGTAATAAGGTTTAGCTTTTAATAGCTAACTATAAGAGCCCTAGGCCTAATAAGAAGCTATTATAATTATATTATAAGTATATTATAATTAGAGTCCTAAGCTTATATATTATTAAGTTAAATATACTTAGTAATATCTACCTAAGGTTCTATATAGACCTCCTCTAGAGGGTACTAGAGGACCCCTTACTTATATAAATAAGGATAGACCCCTAGCTACTACTAATTATAGCTAATAATAGCAAATTCGAGTAGTATATAGAGGAGATATATATAGCGTAATAGAAGGTAGTTAGGCGAGGGTAGAGGCGCGAGGTCCTAGTTAAGTAGGAAGGGTATATAGAGCCTACCTAGGAGCCTATAGAGGCTATTATAGAGATTACTATAGTAGATAGGTATAAAGCCTTATATAGGCTAGTTATAGATAATAATAATAATCCGGCTTATACCTAGGGGGGACTAGCTAGGAGGGGGGATAGTATTATAAGCTATACCTAGGTTAAGCCTACCTAGGCTTCTACTTAGGTTTAATACTTTAAGGAGCTACCTAGGGCTTACTTAGGGCTTACCTAGTTATTCCCTATAAACTAGTAAAATCTCTACTAAAGAGGAAAACTTCCCCTTTTCCTCTTTAGCTTAAATAAATAGTATTATAGCGAGCTCCTATTAAATAAACTCAGGTCTAACCCCTTGTAACTTATTAAAGCTAATAACTATATAATCTATTACCTAGGAACTTATAACTAGGAATAATAGAGAGTAAATCCCGCTCTAATTACTAGTTTTTACTATAATATTACATAGAGTAGGAGTAGGTATCTAGCTTCTTTAAGACGTTTATACCTAATTAGTAGAAGGCCTTCTTCGAAGCTAGTATAGGGTATTATATACTCTATAGCTAAATCTATACTACTATTAATAATATAAAGCCCGCTTATATAACCGCGATAATCTATAAACGTCTTACTACTAATAACCTTACTAAGCTACTATATTTATAAAAGGAACTATTAAACCTCCTATAGGCGCTCCGAACTCGCTTTGAAGAAGTAGCTAAGGTTAAGATAGGTAAATTATAATGGATAGATATATAGCGCGTTATTAATTAAGAGATAATAATAAAGAGACTAATCCCTTTAAAGTAGGTATTTACTTATAAATTTAATAAGGATAATATCCTTAATTACTATTAAATAAGGATTTATATTTAAGGCGATTAGTAAGAGAAGTTACCCCTTATATAGACTTATATAGTAACCCTCGCTACTTAAACCTTTAGGGTAGTAATAGTAATTATTATATAATTCGACCTCGAAGTTAAATAATTTAACGTTATTAATACGTTCCTAAACGCCTCCTAGGACCTAAATAAAGACCTAATTATTTATAAGTTATTAGATAGCTTTAAATAGCCTAGAAGGTATATTAAACTACGCTATATACTTTATAGACTAAGGGATATACTCCTACTCTAGTATAAGGAGTTCTCCTTAACCCTTTAGTATCTAGGCTTTATACCTATAAGTAAAGACCTATACCTCTTCTAGTTAACTAAGAAGAAGGTTCTTATTATCTTCTATATAAATAACTTCCTTATCTTATTTTATAGGAATTATAAAGAAGTAGTATAGAGAGTAATTACTAGCCTAAAGGTAATATATAAGTTAAAGGAATAAGGCCTAGTTAAGTATTATCTTAGAATTAAGGTTATCTATAACTAAGCTATATAAAAAATATACCTTTCTTATAATTAATATATTAAGCAGGCTATAAAGAAGTTTATTTACTTAACTTAAGAGCGCTAATAACCCCCCTTTTAAACTTATTATTCTTAAAGAGTAAAATGATAATAATACTATTAGAAATAAAGAGTTTCTAAGAGAAGATTAGCTCTATACTCTATATTGCTATTATAATCTAACCTAATATTACTTTTATATATTCCCTACTCTTAAGGTTTCTAACGAACCCCGCTCCTTATTACTATACTACTACTACCTAGGTTATATAGTACCTATATTATACTTATTACCTTATAATATACTTCAGTAACTTAGAGGGTAAGTAGGTATTATTAATTATAAGTAACGCTTTATTAATAGATAATAAGGAGATATAGAGGTTATCTTAAGGGTATATAATCGTATTCTTTAGAGGACTAATCTAGTAGAAGGCTACTTAATAAGCTATAGGTATAATATTAGAAATAGAAGTAGAACTTCTAAGCCTTAAATATATAGCTAAGGAGATAATTACTCTTTAGAGGCTATTTAGGGATATTACTCTTAAACTTAGTAATATCTAGAAGATTTATTATAATAACTAATAGATAATTCGTCTTATAGTAAGTAAAAAGGAACGGATATTAAGTAAGCTATAATATATTAATATTTAGAATATATAGCTATAATAACAATATGCTAGAGGATTGTTTAGTATAGTATATATACTAATAAATAATATACTAGCTAATAGTCTTATAAAGGTTCTTAATTATAAGAAGTTTAAATACTTCTATTCGCTCCTTAATCTAAAAGATATATAGAGAAAGATTATAATAAATAAAGGACGTTTTAAATACGTATAAGAGGGCTAGTAGTATCTAACTTTTAATTAATTTATAGCTTATTCGCTAGGGAGCTTAAAGTTACTCCTATAGGAGTAAAAAGAATATAATCTACCCTAAAGGGCTATTTAAAAATACTAATTTTCTACTACTTAACCTTAGAGGATTTACTTATACTAATCTATTAGGATATTATATAAGGGTAGTAATACCTCTAGTAAATATATACTAATAAGACTATTAACTATATAGTATATTATAGTAGCTACGTTACTAGTAGGTAGATAAGGTATAGGTATACATATACTAACTACTAGGGTTTTAAATAGAACTAGGGTAGGAGATAGAGTAAGAACGCTATATATACTAGAACTACCTATTACCTTAGAAGCCCTATTTAGACCCTTATTATTACTACCCTTTTTTATTATTATAATCTCCTCTTTCTAAGTAGTAATAGTCTTATAGAGTATAGCTCTCTAATAAGTAAGGGTTTATAGATTATATTAGAAGATAGTTATAGAAACGAAGCGCATATAGAACCTTACTTTTCTTACTACTAGGTTTTTTAAAGTCTTAGCTTTAGTATATTAATAGGTTATAATAGTAATAAGGGTACTTATTTATTAATAAAGTACCTTATTCTTATAATAGTAGTTATACTTACTTACTATACTAAGCGAGGGCTTTCTATCTAATAAGCTTAAGAGCTAACTTAAAATATATTAAAAGTAGCGCTTATTAAATAGGGATATTTACTATACCTCTATACCTCTACTAGGGGGAGGAGGGCTAAGAAGTGGCTCTAAACTACCCTTACTAGTACCCTCCTCCTTATTTATCTCCTTAGGGATAATAATAATAATAAGGTTAGTAATATTCTAATATATAATTATAATAATAAAAAGATTATAACTTACTAAGAGCTATCCTCTTAAACTACTTAGGAGAGTAACCCTAGGGCTTCTTAAGCTATAAACTCTTACCCTTAGAGCTACCCTCTATAAATTACTTCTACTTCTTCTTTCTACTTACTATATAATATATTAATATATTATATATTAATAATAAGAAGGAATAATATATATATAACTTTATTATTACTCTCTAGGGGAGGGGAGCGCGCCCCTCTACCCCTAGCTTTACTCTTACTTTTAGTAGCGCGCGCCTTCTTAAGGGCTATAGCTTAACTAGTCTTCTTTTTAGGAGGTATCTATAAATATATTAGTATATTATAATAGCTTTAAGATTATTATATAATATAGGTATATATGCGCGCGCGTAATAAGGTTATTATTAGAACTAAAGTTAGATATATATATAGTTATTATATTATATATAGGGAAGAGTTAAGAAGGTAAGAGGGTAGCTAGGTTATTTTATTTAGAGTTAATATAATAGTAGCTACATTACTTAAGCTAATAAGAGATAATAGATTCTATTACTATTAGTAAGAGTTAGTAAATAAAGGGTATTATAATAATAATAGTAATAGTTATAAAGGTATAAAACTATAACTCTTTACGCTTTGCTTATACCTAATATAAATAAGTTTATTTTATTATCTCTTTTATAAATAGGCTTATTAATAGGTTATTTATAAATATATTACTTTATATTTAGGTATTTTAATGGATATTATATTGTTAGGCGCTTTTCTAGCTATTAGTATATCTAAGGGGGTATATTATAATACCTTTAGTATTACTTATTCCTAGCGTAGTATATAACTAATATTAGCTCTAGAGCAACCTTTTTCTAGGGGTCGTTCATCTAACTATAGTTATAAGTAACTACGTTATAGCTACTCTCGTTATAATAGAATAAGCTCTTTAGTAACTATAAATATAGCCCCATAGGACGTTCCTCAACAAAGCCCTTATTTAAAGGATAAACCGTGACTCGAGCAAACAGATTCATCCAAGGAAGTTTGCCGGCATTGAAGGCGGCAGGGTTTCGAATGATTTGGCATAGCTCGTAGTGTATACCGGGATAATCGGCAGATAGTGTGAGGCAGTCCATGGGACAACCCCGATAGGTGTTTTGATTCTTGCCCTCAGGCCAATATCTTCCAGCCCTTGCCAGGTATTCTGCCACCAAACTCAATAGCTTGTTGTGATCAACCATACTTGAGTGCCATATGGGACGAGAAAGCGAGGCTGAATTGTGATAATGCACTCTTCTTTTAGACCGGAGATAAAACTCAAGGAAGGAGGGCACCAGTTCGATGGACTCTAGCGAGAATATAGCTATGACAAGCTCAAAAATTTCATGGTGTTCGATAAAGTCTGCGTAAGTGAGAGCTCTATGCAATACGATACCTCTCGCCGAAATTGATGCCGAAGATAGCTTTATTGCAAGCCATGTGTTATAATGCCTCCAGCATCGCCCGTTCCTAGCGCGGCATATAACTAACGTTAGCTCCAGAGCGACCTTTTTCTAGGGGTCGTTCCTCTAACCGTAGTTATAAGCAACCAGGTTATAGCTATTCTTATTATTATAGAATAAGCTCTTTAGTAACTATAAATATAGCCCTATAGGATATTTCTTAATAGTTATAAGCCTAGCTCTAACTAAACCCCTAATTACTATTTTAAAATAGGCCTTTGCTACTAAAGGTACTTATTAATACTTCCTCTCTCCTATTCCTTCTTTCCTCCTTATTATATACTATCCTCTATTACTATAAACCCTTTATTTCTAAATAGCTTTAACTATAATATCTTCTATTATTACTATAGTAATATTATACTACTTAACTATATATAAGGATTTTACTACTTAGTATATTATAATCTAAGCTAAAGCCTAAGCTACTAGAGTCTAGAAGTATATTAACTTAGATAACCCTTAGGGATCTTTATACCTAGGTAAAACCTTATTAGAAACCCTAACTCTTAATATATATATTACTAAGTAAAACTAAGATACTAATACCTAGTACTTATAAGAGAAGAGCGCTTATAATTAGTATATCGCTCTACTTAACTAAGAGATTCTAAAAGAGGCTACTAACGCTACTTCTAGGACTACTCCTAAGTCTACTACTAGGATATAGATAATAAATAAATTATAACGCTATTAGCCTCTAGCTACCCTAGTTATAATTAATAGAAATACTATAAGTATATAGGAATAGTACCTAGAGCACTTTTATTCGCTTATTATATAAGAGTCTAAGTAAACCGCGAGGACTAAGAGTTTAAATAGATAAACTATCTAGTTATAGAGATTATTACTTATAATATTATTAAACCTATATATATAGAACTTCTTACTAAAGGGGATATAACCCTTCGTAACCTTATTATTAATCTTAAATATTACTACGCTCTAAGTAAGGCTAATACCTTTATTACTATTCGAGAGGAGTATATCTAAGTCCTAGAGAAAGTAAATAGGAGTATTAATTCTAACGCCTAGATTAAGAACCTTAGGGGCGTCTACTTTTATACTACTTAGCTTAAGCTTCTTTAAGTAAATAATACCCTTACTTTAAAAACTTTTCTTTAAGTAATAAGTTATTACTTTATACTTACTTACGAGGGGTTAGACCCGAGTTTATTTAATATAAGGTCGCTATAATACTATTTATTTAAGCTAAAGAGGAAAAAGGGGAAGTTTTCCTCTCTAGTAGAGATTTCGCTAGTCTATAGGGAATAATTAGGTAAGCCCTAGGTAAGCCCTAGGTAAGCCCTAGGTAAGCCCTAGGTAGCTCCTTAAGGTAGTAAACCTAGGTAGAAGCCTAGGTAGGCTTAACCTAGGTATAGCTTATAATACTATCCCCCCTCTTAGCTAGCTCCCCCCTAGGCGTAGTCTAGGTTATTATTATTATCTATAACTAGTCTATATAAGGCTTTATACCTATCTACTATAATAATCTCTATAATAGCCTCTATAGGCTCCTAGGTAGGCTCTATATACCCCTCTTACTTAACTAGGACCTTATATCTCTACCCTTGCCTAACTACCTTCTATCGCGCTATATATATCTCCTCTACGCACTACTTAAATTGACTATTATTAGTTATTATTAGTAGTAGCTAGGGGTTTATCCTTATCTATATAAGTAAGGGGTCCTCTAGTACCCTCTAGAGGAGGTCTATATAAAACCTTAGGTAGATATTACTAAGTACTTCTAACTTAATAATATATAGGCTTAGGACTCTAACTATAATATATTTATAGTATAACTATAATAGCTTCTTACTAGGCTAAGGGCTCTTATAATTAGCTATTTAAAGCTAAACCTTATTACCTACTTAGTACTCCTCTATAAGTATTCTATATTAATTCATATTCTCCTCGCTATACTACTAGGTAGCTATAATATTTACTTAGATAAAGTTTATTACTTCTTATAGTCTTATTACTAGGAGGGTAGCTACTATATCCCTAGAGAGGACTTCTTTTACTATATTATCTACTATAGGTATAGGGTTAGTATAGTACTTATATTCTAAGAAGAATAGTAAGAGCCTAGTTATATTACTAACCTTATTATAGAGTACTAGCTAGGTAGTAGGTAGGAGCTACCCCTAGTTATCCTATACCTAGGTTATAAATATATATAGGATAGCTTATATCTCCTAGTTCTATCTCTTAATATTATAATTAGTTTATAAGTAGTAAGTAGTACTTAATAGCCTCCTTATACTAGTAAGGTACTAGAATTTAGCTTAGAAGTAGCTTACTTAATTAGACCCTTAATTACTAATAATATTATATAGGAACCTATAGAACTAGAAATAGGAGGTAAGGAACTAGTAGGTATAAGCTTCTACCTCTATAGTACCTATCTCCTCTAGTATTACTAACTTACCTAGCTTATCTATTATAACCTATAGGTATTAGCTAGTATTATCCTTTATAAGTAGTAAGTTTATAATAAAGTTTATTAAGAGGTCTAAGTATAATTAGGTAGGTACTAGTAGGGGCTTAAGGAAGCCCCTCTTAGCTTACCTCTAGATATATATCCCTCTATAGATATTATAGTTCCTTATAAATCTCCGCACTATTTATAAGTATCCTAGCTAATAGAACTACTAGCTTACTATTTCTAGTATATTATTATAGCCTAGGTAGGTAATTATACTTAGGTTATAGCTCTATTAGATAATCTTTATATAAAGCTCCCTTAGTAAGTTATTATTATCCTCCCCGCTAGGTACCTATAGCCTCCCCTTAAATATTAGCCTCCCCTAACTATTAATATTATACTTATTAATTTAAACCTTAGCCTTTATATCTAATAAGAAGCTCTAAAGCTAGTAGATAACTATATAATATATAGCTTTATATATTATATCCTTCCTTATAGTCTTTAGCTATAGCGCTTATAGTTTAGGGTTACTATTAAAGACTATAATATCTAGGATATTAGTATAGCCCTTCTAACTTCTCCTTACTAGGGGGCTAACTATAGGGTCCCTATAGGGGTAAGCGTAGTTTAGTATTAGCTATAAGGCCCTCCCCTACTTCTACTTATTATCCTACTCTTATAATATATCCTACTCCCTCTAAGAGAGGGTATTAGGGGCTATTACTTCCCTATTAGAGCGGTATTTGATAGTAAAATTATACTAGGATAGCTCCTCTACTTACTAGCTCTAGCGCTCTATAAGGCGCTATTTCTTTATAAAGTATTTAAGCCTCTAGTAGTTAGTTAGTACCTTAAAAGTAATTATATTATATAGCTCTACCCTTTATATATATAGGTAAGAAAGGACTATTAAGAGCTCCTTATTATAAATAGGGTAGTTATATTCTATAGGTGAGAGCTTCTATAAGTAGAATATTATAGGGTGATAAGTACCCTCTAAGTTAACTTATAAGAGTACCCCTTATAATATAAATCCTAAATAATTAGTTTTAATAATAGTCTTATTCTCTAGATTAAACTAGCGGAGTGCTAGCTAGGTATTAAAAAGCTACTTAAGATATAAGAAAACTTATTCTTAATTATCTCCTTATTAGAATATTATATTCTTCTTAATAAGTAGTATAAGTAATCTAATAATATCCCTATATTCTAGTATAAATATATTATAATAGTTTATAAACCCTAGGAAGCTCTAGACCTTCTTTAGGGAGGTAGGGGGTAACTACTTAGTAATTACCTAGAGTTTCTTAGGGTTATAAGAGAGACCCTCTCTTATTATTATAATAAACCCTATATATTTAACCCTCTTAACTAAGAATTCGCACTTTATAGAGTTAAGGTTTAGGCCTATATCTACTAGCCTCTAGAGGACCTCCTAGACCTTCTTCTTATAATCTTCCCTTATTCTATCTAAATAAACTAATATATTATTTATATAAATTATAATAAAGTTATTAAAGAAGTCCTATAAGGTATTATTAATATATTACTAGAGGCTAGTAGGGGTACTAATTAGATAAAATAAATAAATTACTTACTTAAATAACTTATACTAAGTATAGAATATAGTTCTCTCCTAGTACTCCTTTACTACCCTTAACCTATAGAAAGCTATTACTATATCTAGCTTTATATACTACTTAGCTATACTTACTTAGTATAATATCTTAAAGATTAATAGGAGAGGGTAGTAATCTTTCTTTATAATTATATTAAGGGCTTTATAATTAATATAGAAGCAAATTCCTCTACTAGACTTCCTTATAAAGAGTACTAGTACCCTAGTAAGTAAGCTACTAGCCTTAATAAACCCCTTATCTAGGAGGTCTTATAAAGTTTTTTTTAATACTAGTAGCTCTTTTCTTAATATATTATTAAGGGGGCCCTAGGGGAGTAATAGCTCCCTCCTATCTAGTCTTAGTATAAGGCTAATCTAGTAGTTTACTCCTAGTTACCTAGGGGGTAGTAAGTAAGCTTTATTAGAGTTAAATAAGTTAGGAAACTCCTTTAAGACCTAGTTTAATAGATAGTATTATTAATCTTCTTTTAGTCTTAGGTTTAAGGCTTTTTTAATATTAGATAAGCTAATAGCTTATATTAGTACCTCTTTAGTACCCTCCTAGTACTTACTCTATTATCTCGCTAGGTATTAGTAGATTATAAAGAACGAGGGTATATTAAGGAACCTTATAGCCCTTATTTCCTTTATAAAGGGAGTTTCTTCTTAATCCTTTAGGTATAGCCTAACCTATCCCCTCTTATAGTATATTTAGTAGGCTATAGTATTATAAATAACCTAGCTCTATTCTATCTAAGGGCACCCTAAGAGGATATTAGGGTCTAGGCTATTAACTATATATATAAAAATATACTATATATAGCTACTTATTTCTAAGTTAAATATTACTATACTTAGCGTATTACTTAGTAATAATCTACTAAGTATATACCTTCTTATAAGTTAGTATCTCTTCTTAATATATAGAAAGTAGAGATATTAAACTAGGGAAAGGTTAATTATTATATAAGTATTACTCCTAGTATCTACTAGGGTATAAGCTAGATATCCTCTATTAACTCTAACTTAAATAATAATAAGCTTATTATTAGCTAGTTATTCCTATTTATATTCTTCCTAACCTAATATCTCCTTTTTAATAAGCTCTAGGGCCTAATTTCGCTCTAGAGTTAGTCTTTTTCTAACTCCTTATCTTTTTCTAAGGAGTTAATTACTACCTAGTAGTTATTTATAACCTTATAATATACTATTTCTTCTTTTAAGGTTTTTATTCTTATACCCCTAGGTAGCTAGTCCTCCTTATTAGGGTAGCGCTAAGTAATATAGCCTCTAGTTCTATAAGTATAATAAGTATAGGGGTCCCTCGTGCCCTTCTAAGGTTATTAGTATTAAGCTCGGAATTACGCCGCAGCCCCTTTATAAAAAGACTATAACAAATTCACCTAGTTCGCAGGTATAATTTGGGAAATACTATATAGGTATTTTAACCTATACCCTCTACTAGTTAAGGAAAATAATATAGGAACCCTATATATTCCTACTACTTATAAGTAAACCCTCTAAATATTACTATATAAAGTTAGACGCGCGCCGCACTAGGGCTAATTATATTAGAGCTGAACGGGCTACTAAGGCTCTTATAGCCTAGAAACGCCCTCGCTAAACCTTCTAGTAAGATACTACGAAAGCTACTATATAAGATAACTCCTTAACCTAAAAAGTTAACCTTCTAGTAAGGTACTAAAGGTACTATAAATACTACTATATAAGAGGTAACTCCTTAACTAAAGAGGTCTTTCCTAAGAGGTTCTTATAGCTAGAAGCATAAGAAGCTCTGCTATTATAAGTAGGGCCTTATACCTCTCCCTTATCCTTATTCTTATCCCTATAACTTATAATAAATCCTTAACTATATTAGTACTAAACCCTATATATAAATACGCTAAGCCCGAGCGAGGCACGCCCTTTAGTATAAATAATATAGAGGGGATTACTAGAGAGTTTAGCCTTAATATAATTAATAAAACCCGCTCCTTTATGAACTACTCCGCTATATATAGAGAGTATATTATTAGTATAGCCCTTAAGAGGGCTTACCTTAATACCCCTATAGGGGACTCTATAAGGTATAATAGTATTAGAGCTAAGTAAGTAAACTTAGCAGCGGAAGTTCAGCAGGTCGTTATATACCCTATAGCGTAGCCCTTCTTCGAGCAGGTCCTCCGTATTACTAAGGCAGAGGCAGCCTAGGCAGCCTAGGCAGCCTAGGCGACATAGAGAGAGCGTTGCTAACGACGGCATAGCTGCTAGCGGACGAAGAGGTAATAGAGGCGGTATTAGTAGCGCGGGTAGTACGCGAGAGGAAAAGTTAATAGTTTCGTAGTTTAAATAATCAAAAACCACGTTATTATTAATATAAAGTTAAAGATCGTGAGGCTATAGGTATATATAAGTATAGCTATAGTTAGGAGAGTTATAATCACATAACCAAAGGCTATATATTATCAGGAGGCGCGGAGTTAGAAGGTCTGTTGCACTTAAGCAGGTAAAATCACTATGCAGTGGCTAGAGGCCAAGGTTATTAGTATTATACTAGGGAGGTACCTAAGGAGGATCTAGAGTTTTAGTAGTTATAATATCTTACTTCCTTAACTTATAAGATATATACCGCTCTAGTTATATAAATATCCCCCTTAGTATCCTTAGTAGTAGGTCTCTAGTAGGTTACTAGGTAGTTACTAGTAACCTTCTAGCGCTCTACTTTCTATATAATACTCTAGACTTTTAAGAGCTAGCTATTATAATTAGCTAGTAGGTTAATAATAATTAGCTAGTCCCTTAGCTTAGGGGTAAGGGAGGCCTCTAGAAGTAAGATCTAGACTTAGCTAGGCTAGTTTATACTACTTATATTAGCTAGTATTTATTTAAATCTTAGTAAGAAGGTTACTAGGGATTTATTCTCTTTCTACTAGAAGGTCTATAGTTAGGCTATAGCTTATAACTAGATATTTAGGTCCTTATATATCTAGTCTAGGTAAGCTATAAAGTCCTTAGGGTTATATTTCCCCCTGCCCCCCCTAGCTCTATAGAAAGTAGAGACTACTTATTAGGCTATAGTATCTAAGTAGGAGTTAATAAGGTACTATACCTCTATATCTATAGTATAGAACGCCCTATCTATAGTAATCTTATACCTTATTTACTATACCTAAGTAGTATATTCCTTTTACTTACCTAAAAACTTTAGAAGTAGAGGTAATAGCTTCTAGTATATTATACTAGGTATTACTTATACCTTACTAGTAATACTTATAAGGATCTATATAGCCGCGCGTTAGCTATTCCCCTACTTAACCTCCTATACCTATTACTAGAGGGACTTTATTACTACTACTAAATTAGCTTATAATAGCTTATCTCAAGTTTTAGCTATACTACTATTAACTATCTTACTAACTAGTAGGGAGTAGCGCTCGACTTATTATTATTATTATAGTAATAAGCTTAAATATATAAAGGGTTAGACCTGAGTTTATTTAATATAAGGTTACTATAATACTATTTATTTAAGCTAAAGAGGAAAAAGGGGAAGTTTTTCTCTCTAGTAGAGATTTTACTAATCTATAGGGAATAACTAGGTAGGCCCTAGGTAGGCCCTAGGTAGCTCCTTAAGGTAGTAAACCTAGGCAGAAGCCTAGGTAGGCTTAACCCGGGCATAGCCCGTAATATTACTTAAGCTAATATAGAGATTATAAATATCCTTTAATAGGAGCAAGCAGGGACCCCGGTCTCTAATATAAGCTAATATATAAATATATCTAAGGACCTCTTATATAAAGATATACTCTACTTAAGATTATAAGGATAAAGCGCTAGGGTCTTTATAATACTAGCTAGCTATATAAACGAGGCTAACCTAAAGCGTTCCTATAACTAGTAACCTATCTAGTAGTAAATAGTGCTTATATAAGTCGAGCTATTAATAGCTAAGTATTAATTATAACTACTTAGAAGCTACTTTAACTAGATATTACTAGAAAGGCCCCTATATATTTATAATAGATATATAAGTAGCTTAGATCTATAACTAGTTAAATAGTAACCTACGCTTTACTAATCTTTATATTAAACTTACTTATAAGGGCTAGCTATACGCTATACCCTATAAGGGTAAGAACTACTAAAATAATAAGGGGGGTAATAAGGGTTTATCTAACAAATCTAATATAGCCCCTAGCTACCTTATTAATATAGTAGTAATTACTTTCTATATAGCCCTTTTAAATAAAGTTAAGGATAATATAGTTAACTTAGATAAAGAGTACCTAAGTATCTTTATAACCCCCTACTTAGGACCCTATATACTATATAAGTCTATAGTCCTAGATAACTATAGAGGGACGTACCTTATAACTAATAAGTCCCTACTTATCCCCTCCTTAATTAGGTATTATAATAGAGAACGGGTTAATTCTAGAATAGCTTTATATCTAATTATTATAAAAGGTATATAGATTATTAAAAACGCTCTTAATAGCCTAAAGGATATAAATATAGAGGACCTTATACTCTATAATATAGGATATATAGAGAATGTTTATATTAATATTATTTTTAAAACGCTACTTTAGAAGATAGGTATATAGTATTTAGGGTATAATTATATACTTTGCTTTAGAATTTATAAGAATAGTATTATAATTAAGAAACCTATTAGGAAAGCGAACCCCGCTTTCCTTAAATATAAGCCTCGTTCCTTATACTCTATTCCTAAGCGGATCCCCTAAAGTATTAATACTATTATTAATAATATAACCTATATACTTATAATATATAAGTATACCTCTTCTATACTACTACTAAACCAGAGCGATAATATAATACTTTAGTACTTCTAAAGCAGCTACCTTAGCCCTGAGGCTTTTAAGTAGCTAGTATATACTACTCAGGGGGTAAGGGTAAAGGGCCTAACGCGCCTATAGTACTAATACTACGTAGTTATATATACTAAATAGGTAATTTTAAGATAAATATTAGAAGATTAGGTAATATACCTTTATTATAGGATTATATAGGATCCATTTAACTACCCTAAAGGCTTTAACTAGAACTAGTAGCTCCTTATTATTAAGGATAAATATACTAGTTAGCTCTTTATATTTCTATATATCAATAAGACCTATAGTAGTATTATACTCGCTCTATATACCTTTAAGCGATAAGTATCTTAATAGAAGGGACTTTCTATTTATAAGATTAGATAAGACGTCGAGAGGTTAGTAATTTTACTTATAAGCTATATAGGATATAAGGATTAGACCTATATAGAAGGAATAGAGGTTAAAATAACCCCTCTATATATAAAGGAACTAAATAGTAGAGGGGAATAGGCTAGTTAGGAAGTTATAACTTAAATAATTAAGATACTTACTATAGCTAGCTTACCTATAGAACTATAAGCTAAGATAGTACTAGTAGTAATAACGCTTTATAATATAAGCCTACTTAAGCGCTATAACTAGTATTTACTACTATAAATAGAAGAGGAGTAGTTCTACTAATACTTTTACTAGTAGTAACCTAATAATAGAGTAGCTCTAACTTATAACCTTCGCCCTTACTAGGGATATATATATACTTATAGCTACTATATATACCCCCTTAAGAGGGAATAAGAGAGAGGAATTAATAAGAGAGACTTTAAGGTAATATTATAAGGATATATTAGATACTTAGTAGGATACGTTCTAAACGCTTATAACTTATATAGGGTCTAGATCCCTATATTATAAATAGTTATTATTATATAGAATATAACATTTAATACATAGACTTTCTATATAAAGGATAAGGTAAAAGAGGCTATCTTAGAAGATATTATCCGCAAGATAGTAAAAGAGATTAAAGAGCTTATATTATAAGTTAACTTTAAACTTTAGATCTTAGGCGTTATAGATAAGGATAAAGCTATATTAATACTTATAACTAAATAATTACTTATACTAACCTTCGTTCTTATAACTAAGTCTTTAGATAGAAGAATCCTAAAACTTCTAAGGGGATAAATAGGTTAGAAAGGGGGGTAGCTATTATCCCCTAATCCTATACTAGAGCTAGATAAAAGCCTAGCTCTAATAAATAGAGTAGTAAGTATAATATATATATTAGAAATAAACTATATATATAAAGCTATTAGAGAAGTAAATTCTAAAAGAGAACGGATTAAGAACGAAATTATAGTTAGACTACTCCCTATTTTATAATATATTTCTAAAGTAAGTAAGAGTAATAAAAATAAACCTTTAGATAGGAGGCCCTTAATTCTACTAGTATAGCTATACTAAGATAGAGAAGAGAGAGCTAATACTAAACGGAGGTCTAACTAGGTATATAACTAGGATAATTATAGCTAAACTCGTTAAAGCTAATAACTATATAATTACTACAAACTAGTGCGGTGCAGAGTAATAGAGTTAGTATAGTTAGGTATATCTAAGGTTAAATATTCTTCTCTAGCCCTCTAATTATTAGATAAGGGCTAGAGGACTTATCTAGGGGTTACCTAGTACCTCCCTATAGCTCCTAACTCCTACGGACTTCCCTAACTTAGCTTACTAAGCCCTTTTCCCTATAATATTATCCTAGCTAATAATATAATCCCCCCCCTCTAAACTAGTCTACTCTTAGACTAGTTTACTTTATAGTTATCTAGAGGGTACCTTATATCTCCCTATAAGATTTTATAACCTCCTAGTTTCTATAGGTCTAGAATTTAATATCCCTTATCCTAGTTATATAACTCTTCTTTAGATAGCTAGGTTACTTAGAGGAGTAGTTAACTAATAGTAGGGTACTTATCCTCTACCCTAGCTACTCTTATAGCTCTTATACCTAGGTAGTAAGGGATCTTATAGCTTAGAGGAGTAGTAAGCTAGTAATAAGATATACTTATACTCTAACTACTCTTATAGCTTTATTAAATAGGTCTAGGACTACTTAGTAGTTATCTAGATAGTTATAGCTAAGTTCCCTTATAAGGGTTACTCCTTCTTTTATAGAGCTACGCTAAAACGTATTATTATTTAGGCTCGTTTTTATTACTTTAAATTTGCCCTTAGAAGTATTATATTTTCTACTTATTACTATACTTTTAGTACCTTTATAGGAGTAATAAAGACGTTCTCCCTCTAGGGATAAAGAAAGTCTTTATTATAATATAGGGTACTACTAGTAGTTATCTAGTAGTTATCTAGTACCTCCCTATACTTAGTAAAGTTAGCTAAAGCTAAATAATATAGTAATCTAGAGATTATCCTCCTTTTAGCTATATAAAAGCCTAGTTTTAATATTAAGTTAAAAATATATAAATATTATTTAAAATTTCACCCTATTAAAATCTCTCCTTCTTACTTATTTAGATTTATAATACTAATACTACTAATAACTTACTATTAGCCTCCTACTCCCCTACTAATAACTTTATCTTAATTACTATATAGCGAATTTATTATTATATTATCCTCTACTACTAACGCTACTAACGCTACCCCCTACCCTACTACTACGCTAGATACTACTAGTATCCCTATAATAAGTAAGCTCTAGGCGTGCTCCTATTACTACTACCTCTTAATATAAGTAAAGTAGGAGCTACCTATAGATATAGATATTAAGCTTAAGCTCCTCGTAAGCTTAATTATATATTTTAAGAGTAATAGTAAGTATATAATCCTTAGCTAGTACTTAGCTAGTACTTATCTAATGCTTTACTAGCTTTAGGCTCTAAGTTACTTACTAATTTATAGATTTATTACTATTTTATTTATTTTTTAGGCGCCTCTACTAAATATAAGCGTTATACTAAAATAGGTAATAGAAAGGCTTATATTAATATAAGTTTTACTTATTATTTTCTAGTTCTTAGCTATTAACTCCCTATAGCTTACTTATTATATAATAAGCGCTATTAATAAGCTTAAGCGCCTAATAGATAAGGGCTATTCTAAGCCTAATATTTAGGTATAGTATACTAAGAATAAGGTAGGTTATTTAATACTTTCCTAGTACTTTACTATTAGTTTCTAATTATATATAAGAGGAGATCCTCACTACCTAGCTTATAGTTAAGAAAGCCCTCTAAGCTAAGAAGAACGAGGCTAATATTATACCTAAGAAGTATAAGGCTAAGGAGGTAGAGATCTCTATAGAACTAGAGGATTACTAGGTAGGTACCTTAGAAGAGGCTACTACTTACTAATAACGCCTCGCTAAAGAGGCTAAGAAGTAGACTAAGTTACTATATAAGTAATATAAAGAGCTTTCTTATTACTATATTATAATAGAGTAGCTAGTATAGAAGTAGCTAGGAGTATAGGAGATATAAGCTAAGTATACTAAGGAGTTACTTAACTCCTATAATAAAGTTATAAATTTATTTAAGCCCTACTAGTACCTCCCTAGTACTTTACTAGTTAATATTTCTATCTTAAAGCAGAATTATAAGGCTTTAGCTACTATATTTAGTATAAGGGGAGATAATAATAATAATAATAATACTAAGGGCGCTAGCGCCTAGTAGGCTTAAAATTATTAGGAGCGCCCCTAGTAAGCTACTAATAACCTCTAGGTAGTAGTTAGTTACCTTTAGGTATTTTTCTAGTTTTTTTTCACCTTATTAGGGGCTTTTAGGCTAGTAAATTAAGATACCTAGCTAGTATACCCTATTTCTACCTAATTACTAGTTACCTATTAAGTTATCTATTAAATTATATAGCGATTATAATACTTTTGCTTATAATTAGGCTTTATAATTACTTTATAAGTCTATTAATACGTTATATTATAGCTCCTATGAATTATCTAGTTCGCTATAGCCCTTCTATTTAATAAGGTACTAATAGTTATATCTAGGGCCCCTATAGGTAATAATATAGTCTACTATATAGACGTTATTATCATTATTAATTAGGATATCTTATAGTGAAATAGCTAAGCTAAAAAAGGGTTCTAGTTATATAGGCGCGAATATATTATAGATTTAGTAATTTCTATCTACCTATAGCTTATATACCTATCCCCTATTAATTACCTACTAGATCCTAAATAGGCTTAAATATTTATTAGAAAGTTTATAGGAGGGCTGCCTCTACCTAATGTTTTTAGTTAAAAGTAGGATAAGGTCTCTTATAGTAAAAATAATAGGGGTCCTCCTTTAATTATAGAACTTACTATATATTTTATTATACTTCTAAAGTAAGTTACTAATAGCTAACCTCTAGGTAAGTAGGCTATAGATTCTCTTATATACTACTAGGACTAAAACCTTTAACTAGGGTTTAATATTATTAGGTCTATAAGGGGAATATCCTATTAGTAGTTTAGTAGGTAACGTCTTAGTAGCTTTATAATAGGAGTTATTATAAATAAATTAGGCTAGGTTAAACTATATTACCTAGTTATCCTAGTTAATATTATAAAAAGTCTTTAAAAAGTGCTTAATACTCTAGTTCTAGCGTTCTATTTAGCTATCGGTTTAGGGATAGAAAGTAGTACTAATCTTCCTCTTAATAACTAGTAGGTAGTATACTTTAGACTAGAAGTTACTAGTAAATAGTAATCCCTAATTAGATATAATAGCTTCTAGGAGCCTAAATATAATAAAGACGTGTTTAGTTAGTAGCGTAGCTAACCTATTAGTAGTAAGTAACTCCCTAGTAGGGATATATAAGGAGTATTTCATAAACTAGTTAATAATAATAAGAATATTATTATATAGCTTCTTTATTATTATTAGAGATAGTAGTAGGTTTATAATAAAGTCGATTAATATTTATTAGAAGGGCTAGCTAGGTATTAGCAGGGGTGCGAGTTTACTATATAGGAGGTAGTATCTTAACTTTATATATTAGTATATTATATATATCTTAATATATCCCTTTATATTACCCTTTTATATATTCTAAAAGAACGATTTTCTAATCCTCTTTAGCGTCTTAGTAACCCCTTAGTAACCTCTAGATAGTTTATTATAAAAAGCTCTAAGGACTTTATTTTAAAGTAGGTAGTTATTAGGGATATATAGGCCCTCCTAGTATCTTAGGGTACTAGTATTATTTAATAACTACTTTATACCTCGTTATTCCTACTCCTTATTAATATAAAAGGGGTCCTTCTATTAGGCTTTCTTAACTAGTTCCTAGAGCGAGGGTATAAGTTATTCTAGCGAGGTATTTAGTAGTTAGATACCTCGTTACTATCTAATACCTACCCTCTAGATAGTAGTATTATTAAAACGTTATAAGAAGTCTTATAGGAGCGAGTCCCTAGTTTTATTAATCTCTATATCCTCTAGGGTATAATTAGGTCTCTATAATAAACTATTAGCTAGGTTATAGTAACCTAGCTAATATTTAATTTTAAAGTTAAATATTAATAGATCTTATAATAGCTAAGCCTAGTAGCTACTAAGTATCTTTTTATTAGTAAGGTATTAGTAACCTAGGTAGTTAGCAATAAATCGGATATAATATTAGGAGTAAAGCAAGTAGTGCTACTACCTTACTACTACCTCCCTAATAGCTAGTAGCTCTACCTCTAGTATACTATATTATAATTATATACCCTTAAGCTTCTAAGATATAAATACTACTAGTTTCTATATATCCCCCTCTAACTAGCTTAGTATTACCCCTATTACGAAGTCTAATATATTAGTTTTAAGTTAAATTAGAAGTATAGGATTAAAATAGTATAATATAAGCACTTCTATAAATAAAGCGCGGAGCTAGTAGAAAGTAGCTAGTACCTCCCTAGTTATTACTAGCTATCTCTTAGCTATATTAATAAGTTAGTTAGTAAGTAGGCTATAAATCTTAAAGTAGTTTTTAATAAATCTCCTATAAAACTCTATAAATCCTAGAAACTACTAAATCTCTTATATTATAATAAGTACTAGCTACCTAGCTATTACTTAGACCCTCTTATATTCTATAGTAACTCTATTTACTAAGACTATAAACCTAAGGAATTTAATCTCCTCCTTATAGTATTTATACTTATTAAGGTTTATATAGAGGCTATTAGCTTCTAACTAGGTAAGTACCTATCTTATAGCCTCTATATAGGAGTCTATATTATTAATAAAAATTAAGATATTATCTAAATATATAATATAAATAATATTAACTAAGCTTATAAGTAACTTATTAATAAACGTCTAGAAGGTAGTAAGTATATTAATAAGCCTAAATAGTATAATATAATATTTATAATAGCTATATTATATATATAGAATACTATTTTCTACTTATCTCCCTCCTAGATCCTTACCTAGTAGTATATATTCTTAAGGTTAAGCTTAGTAAAGTACTTAGCTCTAGAGAGCTAGTTAAGGATCTTATTAATTAGAGGGAGGGGGGTGAGGTTCTTAGTAGTTACTTAGTTAAGCCCCTAGTAATCTATATATAACCTTAACTTACCTCCCTTCTTTAGGATAAATAAGATTAGTACCCTTACTAAGCTTACTAATAAGTAAATCTATCCCTTTTATAAGGCTTTATAAATATAATCCCTTAACTCTTCTAACTCTTTCTTAGCTAGTAAGTAAATAGGCTTAAATAGGGGCTTAGTTCTAGGCTCTAGGTTAATAAAGTAGCTCCTAGTAGTTTTAAACTCTAGTATAGTTCCTACTAGGTTAATATTAAATACTTTCTTAAAGTTCTAATACTCTAGTAGGATATTTATTTTAATCCCCTTAGTATCCTTAAGGTCTTAGGTATCCTCCTAGTAGTTAGTAGTTAATATATAGTTAACTTATAATACCCTTATAAATACGACTCTCGCTTTATTTTAATATACTTAAGTTCCTTTATAGTTATAATAAGGTAAATACTCTTCTTATATAGGGGAAAGGTCTAGCTTAACTCCCTCTAGTTAAGGTTAGAGCACTCTATTATATATTAAGGGATCCCTAGGATAGTATTATAACTATTATTATTACTAATCCTAAAATTATATAAAGCTATCTGCTAGATACCTATACTATTAGTTATTCGGGTTACTAACTTCTATATGCTATAGTTAGGTCCCTTAGATACCTATATTCCTCTAATAGGTTCTAACTTATTAGCCTCTAGTTAGGTATTAGTTATAATTCTCTAGTTTATAATATTCTTATTAGCCCTATAATTAATAAGCGTAGTACTAGTCTTCTAGCTACTTATAACTTAGACCTATATTATTGCTTTAATATAATATAGCTAGTCGCTACCCTATTAAACTATACGCGTTACTACCCGGTCCTCCTCTAGTTATTTACTAGGGTAGGGTTTCCCTTTATAATAGGGGTAGCTATACTTCTTATAGTATAGGTACCTTAGTATAATATAGCCCCTTTTCTTCTAACTATAATAAATAATCTCCTTCCTAATATCCTAGTCCTTAGTATCCTCCTAGTAGGTATTAGTATTACTATAGCCTAAGTAAGTTTGCTCTTTTAAGGCCTCGGTTAGTCCCTCTGGGTTAGTAGGTTAGCCCTCTAGTTATTACCCCTTATTATTAGCCCCCTAGTCCCTTACTAGTGCCTTATATATCTATATATTAACTATAAGCTTAGTATTTCTAGCCTTAGTATTAAGGTTAAGCTGCGATTTTAGTAACTTATTCGCTATAATATAGTATTAGAGCTTAGGATCTAGCCTAGCTACTATATTAGCTACCCGGATCTCCTCTAGTTACTAATAAGGGCTCTCCGCCTTAATCCCCTCGTAATAGTTAATAAAGCTCTAGTATAACTATCCTAGTTACTAGTAGGCCTATTTAAACTAGGTTTATATACTAAGGGTCCTAGACCTTATATTAGCTATACTATTAGCTAACTAGTCCTTTATCGCTACCTAAGTAATATCCTTCGCCTTATTATTATAATTAATAGAGAGGTATAAGGTCTATTGCTTTATTACTAGCCCCTCTAGATACCTAGTAATAAATAGTACTTTTTTAAGGTCTAATATAATCTTATTTATCTTAAACTATATATTAAGATTAAATATAAATTAATTAAAGTTAGTCTAGGTACTCCTTTTATACTTAAGTATTAGAAGATACTTCCCTTAGAGCTCTAATTAGTACTTTTTTAATTTACTACTAATAACTACCTAGTAGGTAATAGGGTTACTCGCTAGGATTAATAGTTAGCTAGCTCTTAAAACCTTAAGATATTCCTATTTATACTTTAGTTACCCCTTTTTTTCTTCCTCTTTAATAAGCTAATCTAATTTAGCCTCTATTAATTAACTACTTAGTCCTCTACTAGTACCCTTATTATTATTCTATTTAATAGGTATCTTATCCTATATTTAGCTATTTAGTCGCTCCTAGCTAGCAGGGGATCTTAATAGTAATATTATATTTATCTCCCTAGTAGACCTACGGGTAGGTATTATATTATTATATATTATACTACTCTAATAATCTATACCCCTATTAATATAGGTATAAGAGAAAAATATATTATAAACTAGTATAATATAGAGTAATAGAGTTAATATAATTAGGTATATCTAAGGTTAAATATTATTCTCTAGCCCTCTTATTATTAGGTAAGGGCTAGAGGACTTATCTAGGGGTTACCTAGTGCCTCCCTATAGCCCTAACTCCTATAGACTTCCCTAACTTAGCCCGCTAAGCCCTTTTCCCTGCAACATTATCCTGGCTCGTGACACGTCGCTACTAATCCAGTTATAGATATAGTTGGCATCTCCGATACTAGAGATAGCTGGACGTCAAGTTCACAAGCCCAGATTATGTCGGGCTGACAGTGCCTATCTCCTAACCCTCTAATTAACTTGCAAGAACAATGGTCTCCCGTTCGTAGAGCTGGAAACCCTCTTCCACAGTTCTTTCGGCGGTGGTCGCTGTTATCGTAGTTCCGTCATCAAGTTAATTCGTCTTTTTTTTCAGATTATTACGAAGTCATCTGCCGGGACGCCAGAAGCTGAAATAATGTCATTGAACATGGACTTGATAAATAAGTGCTGATGATGGTCTCGAAGGGACGCACGATTCGTGCGGACCCATTAATCAAGCGATACAGGCTTAATGCAGTCTGATTCACCTCTCCTTGGCTCTTGCTCATTGAAAAGCAGGATACAAGCAAGAAAATAAACGTACTGGGAGTTCAGCAGATGATTGAGAGCCAAAAATTGCCTAGGATGTGTCTTCTTAAACGCTCACAAATACGCGCATTGTTTTAGTCATCCTCATGCTCAGGTGAGTGGCAACAATGTATGCTTTGTGTTTGATGTCTTGGTCCGGGTTCTTACATCCTTACCGTCATCACCCTGAAACACATCAAGTTACTTGACGAAATATACTGCAAACTACATGTGCCCAAGATACATCATAATGGTTCTGTCTAAGACAAGTCTCTCGTCTTACAATTCAGCGACCAAGTCACAGTTGCGATTGCCTGCTTACAGCTTTCTCTGAAAGCCATCAGAGAAAGTTTAGAGTCAGGATCACCTGTGAATAATCTTCTGGGCTCAGAAGGAAAGACTTGTTTGCGCTCCAGGATTCTCTGTTGATTTTATATTCGCCCTCATCTAAGTGATCCCCCCCATTGGCTCTCTGTAAGTGCCAGAATTAGCCGCAAAATCGACGCCGACCCGTGGCCCCGGCGCGTGTTCCAAGCTATCAGTTGAAACCGCCAGCAGGGAGCACCTGGCCCGTAACGGACCAATAGCCAAGACGACCATCAACGGCACGGACGGAACTGATATGCACCCCGCATCCCACCAACCACTCGAAGTGCTAATGACACGACAAAATGCTCGAAAAGGCATCTGGAGATAGTGACTTCCGGGATCCCCTAGGTAGATAAGCGCTCCTATCAGTCGATATCAATACGTGTCTCTTGTCCGCAATTGACTGAGCGACTCTGACCCCGCACCCACCTCGAAACTCGCGGCTATCTGGGGGGGCTGGGGGGTTTGCTGGGCGGTTGCTCTGTTCGCATGACCGCCGACAATGGCTGTACCAAGAAAGCCGATGTTTCTGGAAGCAGGATAGTTCAGACGAGATGGAGTCTTCAAACACCCAGCGGCGGATCACGAAGCGATCATCGTACGCGTGAGTGGTGAACGACAACTCGTTCATGTCAGAGTAGGCTAACAGCCGGCGGTTTGGGTTGATAGGTGTTCGCGATGTCGGAGGCAGAAGATCAAATGCTCGGGACTGCATCCGTGCAATAACTGCACGCAGCGGCGGCTGACTTGCATATTCGACGAGCGCGATAACAAGGTTATGGTAACCCAGGGGTAAGTTATCCACTACGAGCCTCGGAACTGCAACTTTTCTGACGTCTATTGCATCAGGTACCTGTCAGAGTTACAGCAGAAGATTGCACACTTGGAACGCCTTCAAGCAAGAGCATTCGCTGAACAAAGCTTGAGAAGAGGCGAAGGAAGCGCCGAGAGTAGTGCAAACCAAAGGGGCACGTTTTCATCAAGTCTTCCGAAGCACGTAGTCACTGACTCCCAACTAGATGAGTTTGGAGATGCATCACGGTACGATGAGCAGCGGAGACATAGCTATCGTAGCCCTAAGGTCGTTCGCAGAGACTCTCGTCAGCCCGATGGCGACGGACCAGACCTGACGAATCCGCTGACGGCGACACCGTCTCGGTATTGTCTTTCGGCATCCAATGGAATGGCTTGTAAGTAGATGATGAGTCCTTTGCGCAGCATTTGAATCAACTTGCGGTGCTGACTCGAAGGATCACGTAGACTTTCTAGCCCCTTCATCCAACTGGTCTTTCTCACGTCAAGTACTCAGTGTTACTCACCAGCATGTCTGTCAATCACCTCTGCCCACAAGCAGCTTGTTGTTCGATGGTTGCGCGTACGACCTCGGATGGGATGGCTCCCGGACGACGCAAGCATTGGACAGTCGATTGATACCAAGTATTGACTACGCCATCTTCCTGATCAACGCGGTGAAGTTCCACTGTGGGCAGATGTTCCACCTGTTTGAGGTGGACGAGTTCATGGTCAACATGCAGAACTTCTACGCCAAGTCTTCGGCTGACAGGGCGGAAGACACCAGCTTCTGGTACATCCACTTTCTTGTGATTCTCGCCTTTGGAAAAAGCCTTATCCAACGGAAGAGCGAAGGCAAGAGGCCGGCGGGAGCGGAGTTCTTTGTCAGGGCCCTCCAGCTCTTGCCGGACGTGACTGCGCTCTGCAAAGAACCTATTCTGGCTTCGGAAATCTTGTGCTCTATTGCTTGGTACTACCAAGCCTTGGACTTCCGGCACGCGTCCCACAATTTTGTAAGTAATCAAGGGAGCTCGCGGTCCCAAACATTTGCTAACACTGTGGTCAGATTGGTCAAGCGAAGAGCATGGCAATGAATCACGGAATGCACACCGATATGCCGATAATGGACCTCGGGCCAGAACTCGTCCAAAGATGCCGCAAGATCTGGTGGACGGTGTATGTCTTGGATCGTCAGATGAGCTCTTTGATGGGACTGCCACAGTCTACCTTGGACGAGGGCGTATATTGCCAGCTCCCATCATACTCGGGTTCTATTCAGCGCACCACGGCACTGAGTATGCAGGTCAAGTTTGCTCGCATCATTGCGGAGATCAGCAGCAGTAAGTTCGCCAGCTGCGAACGTCTATATCAGCTAATGTTTACTTCTTCTTGTTGTCCAGCCGTCTACGGCACCCCAGGTAGACTCAACAAGAGGTTTGTGCTTGGTACCAAGGCGGTGCTGCAAAGTATCGTGTCAGTAGCCGATGAACTGCGAACGTCTTTCCCGCTGCATGCTGATGAGCGATTCGACGGGATCTCTCGGCTATCTGCCCACTTACACCTCTCCTACTACCAGGTAAGTGCGGCTGCGCAGCCAATCCATACCCATACTAATCTCGCTGATGCAGTGCATCGTCCTCGCGACCAGACCTCTGCTGCTGTGCTGCCTGATCAAGAGGTTCGAGTCGCCTCTCGAGGCAGGCTCGCTGATCTCATCGCCCAAAGTGCGTAACCCCGTGCAGATGTGCGCAGAATCCTCCATCCAGATCCTCTACATTCTTGATTGTCTAAGGGCACAAGGGCTGCTAGGTAAGTTCAAGGCCTACCAGAGCTGGCCACGTGAGACTGATTATTGGCGAAGAAACCTTTTTGCCTCTCGACCTAGACTCTCTCTTCGTGTCCACGGTCGCTCTCCTGGTGGCCCGCGCCGTCGATGCACGATTGGTAGAGAATCAGTTACCGTGGCTGGATAAGTCGCACGCCATAATTGATGAAATGGTAGCCAGTGGCAACCTCATCGCCGGGTTCCGGAAGAACGAAATGCACAAGTTGGAAGAAGTACTGGGCGAATTCGGTGCCTCTCAATCACGAAGCGCCAATGGGATGGCTGACGCCGCTCAACCAGCGGAATGGCAACAGGCCGGCCCAGCCCCTGCCCTGCAGGACGTGATTCAGGGGGATGCAGCACCCTCATATCCCGATTTTACCAAGGACAGCAGTGGCCAGGCGGATGACTTGACGGCGCAACAGATCATCAACGTGGTGGGCTCTGTGGAGTGGGAAGACAACGAATGGATGTCCTTCACGGTAATCGATGAACAGTCATAATGAGAGTGTTGGTTGGTTCTATATCAGGGGCCGTCGGTATCGGCGTTATTCACGCTCAGAGTTTAGTGAACCTGCGGTCTTAGGGCGTGATAGTTTACCAAAAATAATTAGAGGGTAAATAATTAAGGGTGACTTCGCTACTTCGAGGGGGTAGATCTGTAGTATAGGTTAGCGCTAAAGTACTATATATAAGCAAAATAAGTACTTATATCCCCTATTAAGGGCCTAGAGCTTACTAGTAACCCTACTTCCCCTTATAAATATAGCTAATATCTAAAACTTCCTTTTACTACCTAACCTTTAGTATAAGATAGTAATAGTAATATTATAACAGGGGGTAGTAGTTAGTAGATAGCTATTACTAGCCTGCTTAATAATAACGTTATTTATAAGTTTCCTATTAATAAGGATAATAGCAAAATAGCTAGTAACTATACTAATAATCCTAGGCTAAGTACTTAGCTAGGTACCTAACCTATTAATAATAACGACGATATTTATCCCTTTAATACCTA
The DNA here is from genome assembly GCA_036785755.1 of Colletotrichum ledebouriae. NCBI lineage: Eukaryota > Fungi > Ascomycota > Sordariomycetes > Glomerellales > Glomerellaceae > Colletotrichum > Colletotrichum ledebouriae. The sequence goes on along the minus strand of JAVHLU010001404.1, from coordinate 1,281 downwards.
ACCTAATAGCTAAGTTAATAATAAGGCCTCGAATCCCTTACTTATAGTAGCGAAGTCGAAGTAGTAACCCCTAGTAGTATAGACTAAGTAGTATATAAAGCGGTTTTTTAAGTACTATTTAGTATTAGAGTAGTAGGGGGCCCTCTTTATAATAAGTAATAAGAAGATAGTATTAAGGTTAGTAATAGTCGAGATCCTTCTAAAGATAAGAAATATCTACCTAAATAGTTAGTTTACTATTAATAACCTTATAGCGAAGTATAATAATACCTTATAGAGGTATAAATAAGCTATTAACCTGGTTAATAAGTTAGGCTCTTTATATAATAACGAGACTAGTTAAATTACTATAATAGAGTTAGTATAGGATAATTAGTATATAAAGAATAAAACCCACGCTAGCCTCTAGATCTATAGGATATTATATATCTAAAGCCTATATAATAAGATCTAGGTGGCCTCTGGCTACTGCATAGTGATTTTACCTGCTCAAGTGCAACAGACCTTCTAACTCCGCGCCTCCTAATAATATATAGCCTTCGGTCACGTGATTATAACTTTCCTAACTATAGCCGCACTTATATATACCTATTATACTAGATAGCCTCACGATCTTTAACTTTATATTAATAATAACGTGGTTTTTAATTATTTAAACTACGAAACTATTAACTTTTCCTCTCGCGTACTACCCACGCTGCTAATACCGCCTCTATTACCGCTTCGTCCGCTAGAAGTTATTACTATCTTTATAATCCTCTTATTCGATCGGGTTAGCTAACGCCTTCGAAGTAGTTAGCGTAAGCCGTACTTACTAACGTTTAAGCCCTAAGGGGCCTAGGCTACCTCTGCCTTAATAGTACGGAGGACCTGCTCAAAGAAGGGCTACTCTATAGGGTATATAACGACCTACCTAGCTTCTACTACTAAGTCTACTTACTTAGTTATAATATAATAGCGAGTATCCCCTCTAGGGGTATTAATAAGAGCCCTCTTAAGGGCTATACTAATAATACGCTCTCTATATATAACGGAGTAGTTAAAAAAGGAGCGGGTTTTATTAATTATATTAATACTAAACTCTCTAGTAAGCTCTTATATATTATTAGCGTTAAAGGGCGTACTTTGCGTAAGCTTAGCGTTTTTATATATAGGGTCTAGTACTAATATAATTAAGGGATAAGGAAGAGGGAGAGGTATAAGGCCCTACTCGTAGTAGTAGAGCTTCTTATACTTCTAGCTATAAGAACCTCTTAGGAAAGACCTCTTTAGTTAAGGAGT
>JAVHLU010001403.1:0-31265 GCA_036785755.1 Colletotrichum ledebouriae | reverse complement strand
AAGTAAACTTAGTAGTAGAAGTTTAGTAGGTCGTTATATACCCTATAGAGTAGCCCTTCTTTAAGCAGGTCCTCTATATTACTAAGGTAGAGGTAGCCTAGGTAGCCTAGGCGAATATTAGTAAGTATAGCTTATACTAACTGCTTTAATATAGAGAGAGCGTTACTAACGATAGCATAGCTACTAGTAGACGAAGCGGTAATAGAGGCGGTATTTAGTAGTAGCGCGGGTAGTGCGCGAGAGGAAAAGTTAATAGTTTTATAGTCTGTTAAATAATTAAAAACCACGTTATTATCGATATGAAGTTGAAGATTATAAGGCTATCTAGTATAACGGGTATATATAAGTGCGGCTATAGTTAGGAGAGGATCACGTAACCGAAGGCTATATATTATTAGGAGGCGCGGAGTTAGAAGGTCTATTACACTTAAGCAGGTAAAATCACTATGCAGTGGCCAGAGGCCCTAGTAGGGTATATATAAGTACGGCTATAGTTAGGAAAGTTATAATTACGTAACTGAAGGCTATGTATTATTAGGAGGCGCGGAGTTAGAAGGTCTATTGCACTTGAGCAGGTAAAATCACTATGCAGTGGCCAGAGGCCGTATTAAAAGGTATACCTTGCGTAAGCTTAGCGTTTTTATATATAAGGTCTAGTACTAATATAGTTAAGGATTTATTATAAGTTATAAGAATAAGGATAAAGAAGAGGGAGAGGTATAAGGCCCTGCTCGTAGTAGTAGAGCTTCCTATACTTCTAGCTATAAGAACCTCTTAGGAAAGACCTCTTTAGTTAAGGAGTTACTTCTTATATAGTAGTATTTACCTTACTAAAAGGTCGACCTTTTGGGTTAAGGAGTTATCTCGTATAGTGGCTTTCGCAGCACCTTACTAGAAGGTTTAGCGAGGGCGTTGTTATCTAGGCCACGAGAGCCTTAGTAGCCTATTTAGCTCTAATATAATTAGCCCTAGTGCGGCGCGCGTCCGACTTTATACGAGGGTTTACTTATAAGTAGTAGGAATATATAGGGTTCCTATATTATTTTCCTTAACTAGTAGAGGGTATAAGTTAAAATACTTATATAATATTTCCTAAATTATACTTATAAACTAGGTGAATTAATTATAGTCTTTTTACGAAGGGGCTGCGGCGTAATTCCGAACTCAAAGATCTAGATTTAACTAGGCTAGCTTATACTACTTATATTAGCTAGTATTTACTTAAATCTTAGTAAGAAGGTTATTAGGGATTTATTCTCTTTTTACTAGAGGGTCTATAGTTATGCTATAGCTTATAACTAGATATTTAGGTCCTTATATATCTAATCTAAATAGGGTTATATTTTTCCCTACCCCCCCTAGCTCTATGGAAAGTAGAGATTACTTACTAAGGTATAATATCTAAGTAGGAGTTAATAAGATATTATATCTCTATATCTATAGTATAGAATGCCTTATTTATAGTAATCTTATACCTTATTTATTATATTTTAGGTGGTATATTCCTTCTACTTATTTAAAAATTTTAGGGGTAGGGGTAATAACTTCTAGCGTATTATACTAGGTATTACTAATATCTTACTAGTAGTATTTATAAGGGTTTATATAGCTATATATTAGCTATTCCCCTACTTAACCTCTTATAACTATTACTAGAGGGACTTTATTATTACTATTAAATTAGCTATAATAGCTTATCTCGAATTTTAGCTATATTACTATTAACTATCTTACTAACTAGTAAGGAATAGCGCTTAACTTATTATTATTATTATAGTAATAAGCTTAAATATATAAGGGGTTAGACCTAAGTTTATTTAATAAGAGGTTATTATAATATTATTTATTTAAGCTAAAGAGGAAAAAGGGGAAGTTTTCCTCTCTAGTAGAGATTTCGCTAGTTTATAGGGAATAACTAGGTAGGCCCTAGGTAGGCCCTAGGTAGGCCCTAGGTAGCTCCCTAAGGTAGTAAACCTAGGCAGAAGCCTAGGTAGGCTTAACCTAGGCGTAGCCCGTAATACTTAATAGCTTTTAAAGAATTTATTAGCTTTATTACTCTAGAAATTTAAAAAAATATTAAGATTTTTTGAAAAACTATTCTTTTATTAAGAAGATTTCCTTTTAATATATATAAAATAGTATATATAGCTAAATTATATAAAGTAAATACTTAAAATAGTAAAATTAAGTTTTTCTATAAAATACTATATTTACTTTCTTATTATATAATATAGTTCTATAGTTATAGAAAATTAAAAAGTTTTTTTTAAATCTTTAACTTTAAATATCTTATATATAATATATAGAATTAACTTAATGAAGATTTTATATATAGAGAGTTAAATATTTGCTATTTTTACTATACTTATATATATTTTTAGATTTTAAAGTTAAGTATATAGCCTTATTAATATAGAGTAGAACCCCCTTTTGAACGTAGTGCGGGTTTTTTTTGCCCCCCTACGTGAGTAGGGGTGTAAACGCGAGCCCGCGACGCCCCACACCCCTGGGTAGATATTTATGGTTACCATCTCGTCGTGCCTGAGCCTAGCAGTCGAGATCAATCATTCGTCGCAAATACGTATTGTGGCGAGGCGGGCATGGAAGACGTCGGTGACATGTTTCCTACGCTTATCCAGCAGGGACCCAGGTGTACAGATCTTTGCCAGTGGCCGTTTTGAGTCGGATCTGGCATGGTATCTGCTTCGACAGAATACATCTCACATCAACCACACCGAGGTGTTCGCCTGGAAGTGTCGTCATTGTGTCTTCGTATAGCTATCGCTCATGAGGCTGATCGTTATCACGGATTGGTGTGGTGTAGACGACAGTGCTAGACACTTAGAAGATCCAAGGAACGAGAACTTGAATCGGATATTCATTGATTACTTTGAAAGGGCTGAGTGTCATACTATTTGCTCTATAGCGAACCTAGTAAATGCCAAGTGAGGTCGTAGGTCTAATTCTTGAGCATATACACCATCGTTCTCCGGAACAGGTCAGCAAAAGAGACAACAGAGGTGAACCATTGCTTCTCTTATCGCGTCTGCTCTCGGTATTTGTTCAGCATCTGCCAGAAGTCTGCCCGCATCCGGTGGTCTTTAACCCTCTTCTCTGCATCTCCCAGACGCTCTGTGATATCTTGGATAGTTACATCCGCCATCTCGAGCTCCGCGCGTGCAGCAGATATAGAAAATTTCACTAATTGGGTATTTTTCTCGCCTTGTATAGGTGCAGGGGATAGTGTTTGAACCACTGTGGCGCTGGAGTCGTCTGGGACTGCGGACTGGGCTCTTTCGACCGACATGTGCTCCGACCAGCTTCTTGTGCGCTCCCAATCAGCTCCTCCAATCCGCGCGCAATCGAATTGAATCTCTTGAGGCTGCTGGTCCAAAGCTTGCAGGCAATGCGACGCCTGTTCCCGGTTTTGTATCGCTACTTGTAAGCTTTCCCGATACTGCTGGACTTCCGACACGGCGCTGGACACGGCTTTAGGGCATGGCTTTCCCAAAGCCTCAATGCTCGCAAAAATCTCGCTGATGCTGTTCGCCGGGCCAGCCCCAGTGGACTTGTTGGCCTTCGAATCGTTGCTCTGCACGTACGGCTTGGGGGTGGCTTCGGGCGAAGAGGCCTTTCGTCGTTTGGTGACGGGTGAAGGCCCGCCAGGCTCGCTCATCGCTCGGCTTTTCCGTGTCGGCAAAGGGGGCGTGTCCGTCGTTTCGACAGTCTGGCAAAGAGACCTTTCATCATGCGCCAACTTCAACAACGTCGCGCGGGCTTCGTGGCCGGTGGCCTTGAGGTTTTGCAGCTCGTCGTTTCCTTCCAAGAAGTGCTTCATAGCAAGAAGCACGAAGGCACCACAATTGACACTATCGTCTTGCTTGGGCCCTGTCTGTGAACTGATTAGCTTTGATCGAGATAATCCCTGTGGAACGTACCATTATTGAAACGTGGACTGGGGACTTGGAAACCATCTTCTCGAACCAAGGAACAACTGCTCTCTTGACCATACCAAGAGCGCCAGAGTCGGGAAGGGGGTCCCACAGATGGATACGAGCTTCTATGATGCTGAATCTAGCTAGGACCCAGTGACAGTTGTGGTGGATTGCGGCCAGGAACGCGGACTTGCGTCCACAATTGACGGCACGCGGCAAACGGTGAGGGAGACGCGGGGCAGCCGGTCGGAGATAGAGGGGATGTACAATATGGATTTCTGATTGCGGGAAAGCTTTCAGCATGATGTTTTGCAAGACATCTATGCAGTTGTCCGTGAGCATTTGACCACTGTCTAGCCGGGTGATGGTCTCTCGGAGCTCTTTCGTTAACGGTGTGTTCTCCCATGCCTTGAAAGAGTCGGCATCGGCCTCGGTCTTAAGGATCACAACGTCGCGGTTATCGGCAGAGCCATCAACGGCGGCATTACCAACCGGTTTGTCGTGCAGGTCCGCACCGTCATTGTCTAAGTGGCTGCCGAATATTGGGGGAAAACTGGCCTCGGTTGGTGCAGGAGATTCGATGCTAGCATCTTGGCTGTGGTCGATGGGGGTGGGCTTGGTAAAAGTCTTGTTGAGATTGGCGATGAGCAGGTTGTTGACTTCTTCTAGCGTGATTGTGTTGCGGCCGGCCTTGGGGACCTCGTCGGTCTTGAGTGCGCTGGGTGACATGGTGTTCTGTGCGACTGCTGAGGATCCCGCGTGGGTGGGAACCGGCTGGCAGCTTGGCGTTACTAGGCGCAAAACAAATGGTGGAAAAGTTGAACCCCCTATTTCGCTGTTGCACCTCGTTTGTTGTGCTTCTTGACTGGAGCTAGTTGGGGCTAGTCGGGGAAGTGTCGTGATGCGATGCGAAGGGTTATATGCCGGCCGTCGAGGACCAGCAAATCCACGGATGCAAGGGAGGTCGTGTGCTAAGTCGGGACGGTCTCTCAGTTAAGCAGGAAGGCTGACTGTAGGAAAGAACCTACCTTCCTTCCTATGGAAAGAGGAGGGAAGGAGGGACAATAGATGACGTTGGGCCGTGGCTTCTCGACGAGTGTATGTTGGGACGCACCACTACCTGGGAAGGAGCTGTGAGCGGCATACTGCCATTCGTCCAGATTCCAAGCCGGCCCTACTGCGCAGTACCTGCACCCAGTACCTGCGTCATAGGTGAAGTGAAGACGCTCGGTCGGGCTTCCGTCGCCTGCCGCCACCAAGGCAACACAACACGCTGCCGTCTGCGTCCCGTCATATTGTTATACGACTCGTGTGGCCTAGAACCTGCCGTTCAATCGAGAGTCTCTGTAATAGTAAGGGCGTAGCTCGAAAGCAGATGCAGCAGCTTAGTGTCCGTCTAAAAACGAAACTGCACCTGCACCTGCACCGTCCGCAGCTTGAGCGATTTAGCGCTGTTGGTGGCTACATGCTGATTTTGGTTGGGAGGCTCGATGCTGATTCTAGCCCCGCAAATCGGCACCGAGCCACTATAGCTACAGGGGTCTAGGCGCTGTGGCGGCCATAGAACCCACGGCAGCTGCTGTGGTGGTTGCTCGCAAGAGTGAAGTCGCAGATTCCACAGCAGCTAACATCGCGCAGACCAGCACCTATGTATTTAAATAACTGCAATCACTTGAATTAAAACCGCAGAGTATAAAAAAAATTCCTTGCAGACACTGTAATACGACTGTTGTAAGTGAAGTCTTTCCCTTGTGTTATGTTGGTGCTCATGGGACGGACCATGGGCTGGTCCACACGACGCTGGCTGTATGTCGAACAATTAGCATGTAGCCAGCGAAAATCGGCATCAAGCCACTGTGGCTGCTCAGAAGACCGAGGTGGCAGATTCCATAGCGGCTAATTAAATAACGGCGACTACTTGAACATTAACATATCGCATAAGAACTTCTTCCTCGTAGACGCTTCAATACGACCGTCGCAAGTGTAGTCTTTCATATTAGGTACGTTGTGTGGTGGTGCTGATGGGACGGACCACGGTCCACATGAAGCGTGTTCGGTGGCTGTATGCCGATTGTAAACCAGTAGCCAGGGAAAATTTCCGCACATACCGAAAAAGTCAGTTTATAGCTATCGAAACTGAATTCGCATGCACGAAACCTGTTCAGTAGCTCCATGCCAATTTTTCGGCATCGAGAGTGAAAATCGGTATGGAGCCCCTAATGGTAGTTGCTTACATCAGAAGATTGGGTGTAGTTGTGTAGTGGCTGGATGCCGCCCCCCTGGTGCACTATGCCTGGGTATACCTCCATAAGGATTAAAAACGTTAGTGTTTTACTTTAGCCTATAATATAACTGCATAAATTCCGAATAGCTAATATTTTTAGAGCATATTCCTCCTATAGAATATTAAGTAGAAGAGTTATAATAACTAAAGCCTAGATAATTCTACTATATAATATTGTTTATAAATATAGGTTATTAGGTAAGTAAAGGGGGATTTCTATATATTATACTTAAGATAGTTAGTATAGGATAATGTTAACGTATTTAATCCTTATAGAGGTATAGCACAACGACCCACTTTTGCTAACTATCCTTGAGGCGGTGTGTTAGTTTTAGTAGTCCTAGCGGTAGAAAGAAATTAGGGAGTGTAGTGCAAGGGCTTCGTTGCTAACGTCATTCCAGGTTGCTAAAATCATTAGGAAGGTATTGTTAAATCGACCCCCTAGGCGCGCGCGGTGGAGCATAATATGCGTGCAAAAGCAGCGCGAAATCCGGCCTAAATCGGGTAATATCTACTTTAGCTAGTTTTAGGTATAAATTCCGCCTAGATCTATATATAGAGTCTTCAATAGAGTTATATATTAATTTTTTAGTTAATTTTATACCCTATACTATATAATTTAATAATTAATAGTCTAATTTTTATATATAATACTAATTAAAGCTGTCTAAATAAATCTATAGTATTAAATTTACTTATATATTATTAATATATAATCTTATAATAAGCTTACTTTTAATAATACCTCTAGAGCTTCTAGCTTCTTATTAGAACTATATAATCTAAGTAATTAGCCCCTCTAGTAGGATTAAACCTAGTATAAGCTTAAGTTAATAGGATTATAAGAGTATATTAACCTAGATAATACTAAGAAGGAAGACCTTAAGGCTATCCTAAAGATCCCTCTAATAAAGCTTAAGTTCTAGGATTACCTCTAGAAAGCTAACTTCTTAGTAATAAATACTTACTCTAGTAGATTAGGAGTATTATTAACCTCTATATAGATAATTACTTAAGGGTATTTAGGATAAATCTCCCTTATTAGGTCTAAACTAGCTAGATTATTTAATAATCTAATAAAGTAAGACTAATATATATATATATTATTTATATAGCGATATATAAAGAAGAGGTAAAGGAGATTAAGAAGTTATATAAAGTTATAACCTAGTTTAAGGATTATATTTAAGAGATAGTCTATCCTAAGTATTATTAAACTTATTTTATCCTAGGGAACTTAATTACTAAAGGTATTATTTAGTTAAGAGTAGGAGTAGAAATTAATAAGATTTATTAGCTTAAAGCTACTAAAGAGATATATACTAAAGTCCTTTAAATTCCCTATAAAGAGAAGATTATTAAATAAAAGGTAGCCTCTAAATAGATTATAAAATATAAGGTAGCTATATTAGAGCTAAGGGTTATTAAAGCAGTAGAGGGTAGTAATAAGTTAGAATAATTTAATAACTTTATCTATACTATTTACTAAATACCCCTCGCCCTATAGGTAATATTATATAAGTTAACCTATAGAAAGAATACTAATAATAAAACCCTAAAGTTATCTAATCTTATTAAGAGTATATATAGAGAGATCTCTTATATAATTAATCTAGTAAGCTCTAAGTTATATATTATAAAAAGAGGGGCTTTTAAGCTAATAATAACTAACCTCCTTATTTATATCTTAAAACCCCCTTAATAGTAAAGTAACTTAAGAAAGAGATAGATTAATAAAGAATTTAAAAACTAATAAGATAAGTAGAAGAGGGGAACTAGTAAGTATAAAGTATACTCTATATCCTGGCCTCTGGCTACTGCATAGTGATTTTACCTGCTTAAGTGCAACAGACCTTCTAACTCCGCGCCTCCTGATAATATATAGCCTTCGGTCACGTGATCCTCTCCTAACCACAGCCGCACTTATACGTGCCCTACTAGATAGCCTCACGATCTTTAACTTCATATTAATAATAACGTGGTTTTTAATTATTTAAACTACGAAACTATCGACTTTTCCTCTCGCGCACTACCCGCGCCGCTAATACCGCCTCTATTACTACTTCGTCCGCTAGCTATGCCGTTATTAGTAACGCTCTCTCTATTTAGCGCAAGCCGTACTTACTAATAAGCCCTAAGGGGCCTAGGCTACCTCTGCCTTAATAGTGCGGAGGACCTGCTTAAAGAAGGGCTACTCTATAGGGTATATAATAACCCGCCTAGCTTCTACTACTAAGTCCGCTTACTTAGCTATAATATAATAGCGAGTATCCCCTCTAGGGGTATTAATAAGAGCCCTCTTAAGGGCTATACTAACGATATACTCTCTATATATAACAGAGTAGTTAAAGAAGGAGTAGGTTTTATCGATCGTATTAATACTAAACTCTCTAGCGAGCTCTCGCGCGTTATTAGTATTAAAGGGCGTGCCTCGCGCGGGCTTAGCGTTTTTATATATAGGGTTTAGTGCTAATATAGTTAAGGATTTATCGTGGGTTAGATAAGGAAGAGGGAGAGGTATAAGGCCCTGCTCGTAGAGCTTCTTATGCTTCTAGCTATGAGAACCTCTTGGGAAAGACCTCTTTAGTTAAGGAGTTACCTCTCGTATAGTAGCGTTCACCTTACTAGAAGGTCGACCTTTTAGGTTAAGGAGTTATCTTATATAGTAGCTTTCACCTTTAGCACCTTGCTCGAAGGTCGACCTTTTAGGTTAAGGAGTTATCTCGTATAGTAGCTTTGCTACGAGAGCCTTAGTAGCCCGTTCGGCTCCGATATAATTAGCCCTAGTATAGCGCGCGTCCGACTCTATGATATTTAGAGGGTTTGCTTATAAGTAGTAGGAACGTATAGGGTTCCTATATTATTTTCCTTAACTAGTAGAGGGTATAGGTTAAAATACCTATATAGTGTTTCCCGAATTATGCCTGCGAACTGGGTGAATTTGTTATAGTCTTTTTGCGAAGGGGCTGCGGCGTAATTCCGAGCTCAATACTCTATATCCTACTACTTATTATTAAAGTATTAGTATATCTTTATTAATAAGGCACTAGACTATTAAACCCTAAATAAGGCTATTACTAGGATAATTAAGGAGTAATATAAAAAGGAATTAGTAGATAAGGTTAACTATTTAAAGATCTCTACAAAGGACTAATAACTCTTAATAAGGTACTAAGGAAGGACTAGACTTAAGGGAATAGTATTTTTAGTAACTTATAACTATAAGCTATTTAAATTAGTATTACTAGATTTAGGATTAATAGTTTATATTCTAAATAACCTTACTTAATTTAAAACCCTCCATAGTACTTATAATAAAGCTTTTATCCTTACTAGATCTAAACTAATACCTATTAAGAGATATAGATCTATAGTTATAAATATAGTTAGACTAGATAGGTATTAATCTACCCTCTACCTTAATAATACTATATATCATAATATAATAATAAGTAATCTTATATCTTATAAATACTTAAAGAAGAAGGGGGTATACTAGGATAATAGACTAGATTAGTAATACCTCTAATAACGCAATAGGACCTATATAGCGAAGGTCCTAGATATCTATAATTAATACCTCCTTAAGTATATAATAAAGAAGACCTAAGTAGCGTTTTATAATAATATTATACTAACTCCTCTATAATATAATATATATACTATATTAATAAGAAAGAAGCCTCGAAAAGGGAGCTATAGCGAGTAGTACTTATAACTTAGCTATCTGGTGCCGACATGGTTAAGGGATAAGGATAAGGAAGAGGGAGAGGCATAAGGCCCTGCTTGCAGCAGCAGAGCTTCTTATGCTTCTAGCTATAAGAACCTCTTAAGAAAGACCTCTTTAGTTAAGGAGTTACCTCTCGTATAGTAGCGTTTACCTTACTAGAAGGTCGACCTTTTAGGTTAAGGAGTTATCTCATATAGTGGCTTTTCTAGGCTACGAGAGCCTTAATAGCCCGTTTAGCTCCGATATAATTAGCCCTAGTGCGGCGCGCGTCTGACTTTATATAGTAATATTTAGAGGGTTTACTTGCGAGTAATAGGAATATATAGGGTTCCTATATTATTTTCCTTAACTAGTAGAGGGTATAGGTTAAAATACCTATATAGTGTTTCCCGAATTATACCTGCGAACTAGGTGAATTTGTTATAGTCTTTTTGCAAAGGGGCTGCGGCGTAATTCCGAGCTCAATAACTTAGCTATACTAGAGAGGCTACTATATACTAATTAGAAGTAATAATATATAGAGCGAGGGTAAAGAGCAGGATACTTATTATAATAATAGATTATAACGCCTATAGGCTAGGAAAGATAATACGCTAAGTCTATTAAATACTAAGAGAGGGTATTGCTATATTAATACTAGGCAGATAAATAGCTCTAGACTTTTACTTATTTAAATAAGGGTATAGAGGTTTTATAACCCTACTACTATTTATAGACTAACTATTAAGTTACACTTAGGATTACTACCTCGAGGATTAATCTATAAGAACCTTAATAAGTGTATTTACCTAGTTTATTAACTCTCTTAAGAGGGAACTTAGTATAATAATTAAGGTATTTAAATATAGTAATAAGATCCTAAAATACCTAGAACTTAAGGAGCTTATCTAGATACTTAGTATTTAAATTAAGCTATTTACGCTAAATACCTAGGCTTAAAATAGTAGAGGAGAGAGGATTACTATAATTATAAATGTAAAAGCTAGATATCTTTATATATTATTAAAACTACTACTATACTTATGGCTAGAAATCTACATAATAGCGATATATACTTATAATTATACCCTATTATAATTAAGGGGCTAGAAGACGCCTTATAAGCTCCTATATAGATCTATAAAAGGTAATACTACTATACTAGATATCTTCTACCTTTACTAATATAGCTATAAGGTCTTTATAATAACTAGTTAAGCCTAATTATATAAAAACTAACTCTAGCGCTTTAACCTAAGGGCTTAGATCGGATACCTTATAAGCTATACCTCCTCTAACTTATAATAAATATAATACCTAGCTAAGTGAGAATTTATTACTATATAACACGTTTAATTTAATAAAACCTAAATATTTAGTAGTAATATTAATAAGTAGAAGGATAACTTATAAGAGATAAACTAGGAGGATATTAAGGATTATTATAATAACGTTATTAAATCTATAAAGCCCTAATAGGCGCTACGCCTAGATAATACTAAGGATAATAAAGAAGCTAAATAGTTACTATTAACTAAATAAATAGAAATAAATAAAGTTAATATACCTACTAAACCCTAGCTAAGTTAAGATAAGTTTAAATACTCCTAAGCTAAGTTCTAGCTTATTACTCTACTCTAATCTCCTCCCTTATTATTCTTCTTAATAATAGAGGATCTTAAGGTAAAGGGGTATAAGGCTGGTATTATTATTACTAAATCTAAGAAGTTTAGAATAACCTTAAGGACCTCCTATAAGGTAGTATTCCTAGCTAGTATAAAGCTAAGTAAAACTTAATAATAAGATAACCTCTATGCCTACCTATAGTCTAGCTAACCTAGTACTAGAGAGAAGGATAGCTAGGTATCAAGCTATAAAGCTAGGGGCCCCTTACTTAGTCTAAAAGTAATCAATAATTCCGCTATAAATAGGTTAAAGAGGTTTCTATTAGGAACCTACTAGAGGGATCTACTATTATTACCCTTATATTATAGCTAATTAGCTAGTTCCTTACTAGGGGATAAGTTTAGAGAAGCTAAAATATTATATCTAAATAGCTATAGTTAGTCTGAATTATAAATTAAAGTATCTAGTATAATAGCATAAGGGTATAAAGTCCTTAGTTATTACTAGGTATATACCTATAAACTAGATAAATATAGAAAGCTAATTAAAGTTAAAGCGAGACTTATTATAAGAGGAGATTAATAGCCTCACGATTTAAGGGATATATATACTATAACCCTAGTACGGATATCCTTTAGGACCCTAATTATAGTTATAAATCGATTTAATATAGAATTCCTATAGTATAACGTAGTTAACGCCTTTATATATACTAATCTTAATAAGGAAGTCTATATAGAGATAGCGCTAGGGTATTATAAAAATAGCTATATTCTAAAGCTAATTAAAGCCCTCTATAGACTTCGCCAATTACTACTATTATAGTAATAATACCTAGAAATAGGTCTTATAGTATATAGGTTTAAGCGAGTAGCTAATAGAAACTACTATTAGTATAATAATAAGATTCTATTCTTCTTCTATATTAATAACTACGTACTTATATATCCCCTATCTAAAGAATTAAAGGCTAGAGTACTAATCTGTGAACTTTAATTATAATACTACCTCAAAAGAGGTAAGGATATTTAATAGTTTCTAGGGGTCGAAGTTATATAAGACTAACCTAACTATAAGCTATAGCTATTATAGTTATCGTTCTTTAAAAAACTCTTAAAACTTCTTAATAATAAGCCTATAAGAGATTATAAGACCCTAATAATATAAGATAAACTCCTACCCTAGAATAGAGAGGTGATAAAGAGTAAAATAACGAGGTATTAATAGAAAGTAGGGTCCTTGCTATATACTATAGTAATAACTAGACTTAATATCTTATTTATAATTAGTAGACTCGCTAGATTTAACTAAAACCCTAGCCCTTATTATTATATAGTAGCGGACTATATTATATAATACCTCATATATATAAAGGGATTATACCTAGAATATAGAATCCCCGAGGGATTAACTAAAAACCTTAAAGTAGTATTAAATGCGAGTTTTACTAATAATACCCTAGATAGAAAGAGCTTATAATTATTCGCTATAAAGCTATGTAGAGGGATAATCTTATAGAGGGTAAATAAGTAAAGTATAGTTATAATACCTCTATAGGGCCTCTAGCTACTACATAGTGATTTTACCTGCTTAAGTATAATAGACCTTCTAACTCCGCGCCTCCTAATAATATATAGCCTTTGGTCACGTGATCGTAACTCTCCTAACTATAGCTGCACTTATATATGCCTGTTAATAGCCTCACGATCTTTAACTTTATATCGATAATAACGTAGTTTTTAATTATTTAAACTATAAAACTATTAACTTTTCCTCTTACGTACTACCCGCGCTGCTATTAAATACTACCTCTATTACTACTTCGTCCGCTAGCTATACTATTATTAGTAACGCTCTCTCTATGTTAAAGCAGTTAGCGTAAGCTATACTTACTAACATTCCCCTAATAGGCCTAGGCTACCTAGGCTACCTCTGCCTTAGTAATATAGAGGACCTACTTAAAGAAGGGCTACTCTATAGGGTATATAATAACTTATTAAACTTCTACTACTAAGTTTACTTACTTAGCTTTAATATTATTACGCTTTATAGAGTCCCCTATAGGGATATTAAGGTAAGCCCTCTTAAGGGTTATACTAATAATACGCTCTCTATATATAGCGGAGTAGTTAATAAAAGAGCGGGTTTTATGAATTATATTAAGGCTAAACTCTCTAGTAACCCCCTCTATATTATTTATACTAAAGGGTATACCTCGCTCGGGCTTAGCGTATTTATATACGAGGTCTAGTACTAATATAATTAAGGGATAAGGATACTAGAAGAGGGAGAGGTATAAGGCCCTGCTTATAGTAGTAGAGCTTCTTATGCTTCTAGCTATAAGAACCTCTTAGGAAAGACCTCTTTAGTTAAGGAGTTACCTCTTATATAGTAGTATTTACCTTACTAGAAGGTCGACCTTTTAAGTTAAGGAGTTATCTTATATAGTAGCTTTTACCTTTAATACCTTACTAGAAGGTCGACCTTTTAGGTTAAGGAGTTATCTTATATAATAGCTTTCGCAGCACCTTGCTAGAAGGTTTAGCGAGGGTGTTACTACGAGAGCCTTAGTAGCCCGTTTAGCTTTAATATAATTAGTCCTAGTATAGCGCGCGTCCGACTTTATATAGTAATATTTAGAGGGTTTACTTGCGAGTAGTAGGAACGTATAGGGTTCCTATATTATTTTCCTTAACTAGTAGAGGGTATAGGTTAAAATACTTATATAATATTTCCCGAATTATACCTGCGAACTAGGTGAATTTATTATAGTCTTTTTATAAAGGGGCTGCGGCGTAATTCCGAGCTTAATATTAACTATAGAAGTAGAGCTTCTAGCCCTCTTATAAGTAGTAAAAGAGGGGCTATTTATAAGCTAGCTAATTATAGCCCTATAAGTCTCTCTCCTAAATAATAAACCTCCTATATTTATAGATATAATAGTTAATACTATACTAAAGGTTATAATTTAGTATAATAACCTATAGACTATAGGCCTTATTATAAAGGAGATAGTTTAGCTATAAATAAGACTCCGCTATATTAATATTTAAAAATACTAGCCATTTTAGGAAGTTAATAAAGAATATATTAATATTATTTATACCCCTTCTATAGAACTAATAGTAAATAGCCTTACTAAAGCCCTCCTATAATAATCTTATAAGAGGTTTATTATATAATTAAGCCTTATTAATAAGTTATA
Organism: Colletotrichum ledebouriae; assembly: GCA_036785755.1. Lineage (NCBI taxonomy): Eukaryota > Fungi > Ascomycota > Sordariomycetes > Glomerellales > Glomerellaceae > Colletotrichum > Colletotrichum ledebouriae. The sequence continues at coordinate 16,506 of JAVHLU010001403.1, read as the reverse complement.
CTTAATTATAGAGACCTAGAAGATAGAGGAGTGGTAAGAGGCTACTATTACTAATAGCGCTAAACCTAGAGTAGGGTAAAATTCGTTACTTATAGCTAAAAGGGCGCCTTATCCCTACTAATTATTATTAAATTAATATACTATATATTACTATAACCTAGGTACTAACTATAAAAGGGAAGATATCTAACTCCTTAGAAGCCTCTCCTCTTTAGTAATTAAACTCTTCTAAGATCCCACTTATTACTATAAGGCCTTAGGTAAAGAAGCTTATAATATAAGGGTAGGAGAGATAAAGGGAAGGGTAGGTAATACCTTAAGCTACTTAACTACTACCTAAATAACCTTATAATACTATAAGGATAATAATAGAGAATAATAGCGAAGGGATAACCCCTAGGATATTATAAATACCCTTAACTATACCCTTATAAATACTAATACCTATTAGCTTTAGAGAGTATAATTCTATTATTACCTCGCCCTAGCTAGGTATAGATAGGTTTACTTAATAGCTAAAGTTCTAGATATTAAGGGTATAATAAGCGCCTATATATATAAGTATATAGAAGCGTTTAAGGTAATTAAACGAAGTATTAAATAACTTTAAATATGCTAGATTTAAGTAATTTAGTATTAATTAGTAAAGTCAGCTAGTTATACTATATTATACTAAAACTAAAGGGGCGTATTAAATTAACCCCCTAGGTACGCGTAGTAGAGCATAATATATGCGCAAAAGCAGCGCGAAATCTAGCCTAAATCGGGTAATATCTACTTTAGCTAGTTTTAAGCTTAAATTCCGCCCGGATCCATATATAGAGTTTTTAATAGAGTTATATATCAATTTTTCAGTCACTTTTGCACCCTATACCGTATGATTCGATAGGTATCTTGGGTGCTGAAGACAAGCGCGACAAGCTGGGTTATCTGAGGGGTTTTGGTGTCTCTCGAATTTCGCGTGGTGGTGGTCCCTGTAGCAATGGAAGAGCGGCAGAGTGATGCATGTCACTGCCGGTTGCTGATTGGAAGCGAGCCAAAGTCTAACCTTGATAGTGGGCAAGGAACATCAACGCGTTCGGAGGCGCCGATCTAAGGCACGCGCCTAAGGTACGTGAGATCCTTCTGTTCTAGCAGTGGGTGCGGGGTAGGTACCTACCTACCTTGGTGGCCGGTGTACATACCAGTGTAGGCAGCAAACGGCAGCCTGCCATGTGATTTTTTTAGGTATCTGCCTGCAGTAGACAACGCACCGCGCGCCCATCTCGTCTTCTCTGTCAGACTTGACCATACGCCATTTGGTTTGCAGAAGACAACGCACCGCGCGCCCATCTCGTCTTCTCTGCCAACCTTGACCATACGCCGTTCGCGCTTTCCCGAATTATCCTCCTTTCTTGTCGCGATACTTTTAATCGTTCTCCAAATGCAACCAGATCGCACCATCACGAACTTTCCCCGCCAAACCGTCACGACTCCTGGACTCGAGGCCGCCATCTGCTGCATACTTGACGCCGTGAATAAGACTGAAGACGTACTTAATCAACTTTGGCACTGCGTCAAGGACCAATACATTGCCGCCAACATTGAGGAGCCATTCCCTGATTTCATCCAGCGCCGCATCTCCCGTTTCGACCTGATCACCATCCTGCGCGCCGTTTTCGCTCAGTCCTGGGACAAAGTTCAACAGACCCAGGGCAAGCGAGAGATTTCACGCCTCCATGCTGCTGCCTCCCGCTTTGGCCTTCAGGACGACTTCGAACTCTTTCTGTGGTTCGGCTCCGCCGTAGAGTCGCAGCGCATTTGGAGGATCGTTGCTGCACAGAAGGAGCTGCCGTCCGCGAGGGACCTGCATCTCAAGCTGGAAGCATTCTGCCGTCAGCGGCTTCCATATCTCCACCCACTGCAATTGAAATTTCAGCCAAAAGACTTTGAACAAGTCCTTCAACAACATAACGGTATGTTCGCCGTCAAGCCAGAGTTCCATCTCGGCGCAGCTAATTTTCTTGCAGTTGAGCAGTCTCAAGCCCCAAGCCGCGCCATCGAAGCTGCGAAACTACCAGATACATCGACCGACTCCGACAAAGAGCCCGAGGCCTCCCTCACGACAGTGATTACTACTGCACAAGCGACCGGAAACTGCATTACCAGGGTCACCAGCCGCCAAGTCACTACAGAGGCCACATCCGACAGCCCAACGCGCGACGAACACTCTGCTCCATCTCCACCGACTGAGACGGACTTGAACGTTCCTGCACTCCTCCTCAGCCTGTCAACAAGCAACATGGCTGTCAGCGACGGCGATGACTCGGCAATTGACCTGCATGACAAAAGCCCGGAGGTCTCCGGCCACGAGGAGACCACAAACACTAACGACCTTGACCGGAAGAATACCACATCAGGAGGCAAGAAGAACAAGTCGGTCCTTTTCTTGAAGGAGTCTGTGGTAGTTACCACGCTTCGCGACATACGGGTCGAGTTCGAGGGCTCTCAGGAAAAGGTCGCGACACTCAAGAGCCAGCATCACAGCGACGCAGAAGCTTACACTGCCGCCATGAAGAAACACAAAGAGGCGATTGTTGCGGATCTGGACGCCATGGAAATAGCACCCCACACTGTCGCGCCCAACTCTATCGATGGATACGAGAAAAAGTTCCGTCATGCTGCCGGCCAGAAGCGCAAGGCCCTTGACGCTATCGACGATCTCACGGCGAAGAAAGCCCGCATGGACTCTCATCTGGTCACAATGTACGCTCAGATCGATGAGGCCATGGCACTGTATGCCAAGCGAGCACAGGAGGAGATGGATGGTGTGGGTGACAATGCGGACCTGTGATGTTACTGGGCTCTGTCTGAAGCCCCGGTGAGATGGAGCGTCTTGTTATCTCTTTCGTAGCAGCAGTGATTAATTGAGATGCATGAATACCCGTTATTCAAAATAGGTTTTGACGTGAAACGGAGTGTGACATCAAGCATGGCATGCAGCGCTCTGCCGGGCGGTGACGAGATTTACGGAGGCACAACAGTGAGCGAGCTGCCGTGGCGTCAACAGGAGGTATTGTGGGTCCATGTACACCCCAGGGTGCACAATGCCCCACTTCTTTCAGCGCAAAAACTGTCACTCCAGTGTCATCGCCGGGCATTGGGTTCGAAAAATGGCAGCCATTTTTCCTTCTCCTTTCTCCTAGACATTAAGCCATGATGATGCAGCTCAGCAGGGTGCTATCTACGGGCACACCATAGCTAACACATGGGTGTATGGACTTGTAGAATTGTTTTTTGATTGGGTAGGACTAAGAGGGTATGCGCAAGAGAGTTGTGACCGGTCCATTGACTTTCGTGCGGCATTCCACGAGAGAGAGTACGACAACTAAGGCTCGGCGACAACTATGGGGCGAAAATTATCGCTGGCGGGAGTGGGACTCTGCGGGAGGCGGTTCGTAGGGATGGTTCATTATGGGGGCTGCAAACTCGTCGAGATGGGTGCGACGCGAAAGATGCGACGCGAAAGGTAGATCGACCAGACTCGAGAAGGTAGTGAAGAAGGATCTAGGCTACGAGCAGCGTGTCGGGGAACAACAGACAGGAAACTTCGAGAAAACATTAGTGGCTTTGGCGATGAGAACTCGACGGCTGTTAGTTCGGACCTTACTTCTGGTAATATAGAATGAATGGATGTAGCCAGACCGACACAGAGAAGAGCGACGTCTAGCAATGCTGGCTACCTCGCATCAGCCACGCCATGGAGGTGGAGCATGATGCACATGTGTGGTAGTCAAGGGGCGCTGCTATGCAGCTCGGCCCGCCGGGATCTTCGTGGTAAGTGTTCGGCGGCGGACTGCCAGAAGAGCAATCCGATGCACACGATAGGAAAACGGCGTTCAGCAGACTGCATCAATAATTATGTTGAGGATCAGAGCAAGGGGGGCGGCTTTGTCAGAAAGCGAAGATGTTTCTTGTCGGGCACATAACCAGAAAATAGAAGCGTTTCGGGGCAAAGGCGCCGCCGATCCAGGAGTCAAAATAGCTCTGTGTGTAAACAAGTCCGCCAAAAGGGCGGGGAGAAACACAGCATTAATGGGAAAGAAAACTCTGCAAGGAGCTTAGATTGCTATGAGAAGGCCTAACGCCCAAGTCCCTGCTTTTGCTAGGCGTTCCATCTATGTACTTTATTCCACAGGCTTGGCCTTAGCGGTCCTTGCGACGAGGTTGCGCGTGGAGGGGCTTTCCCAATTAACGCGTGGCTGGAGAGCTAGGCACCCTAGCCACAGCGAGGACATAAAAGCGGGTCGTTGTGCTCCCTGGGGTGTACATCGACCCACATTAATTCCTATCGACTTGCTCTCACACAGCTTGGTACCTGCGTGAGCCCACACCCCAATTCCGGGGATGCACCCCAAACCTAGATCTTATCTCTAAACTTCGTGATCATATTGCACGCTCAAACTTCACTGCATTCACAACCACGCGCATCTCGAGTAAATAGGCTACACATCTCATAGAAAGCAACATCAGGGTTTGCATAGGCGGCGGCCTGCAGTCTGAAGCGCGGTCGGCAGGTAGTCGAGGAGCTACTGAATTCTGGATCGCGTCCATGATGTGCTGTCATATGTAATAGAAATCTTCAATGATGTTTGCATTCTGTGATGTGTCTCGGAGACTGTATGTCTGCTACTCAATTGCCAGCTATAAATAGAGGTAGCATACCACATTTGCTAGGGTCTGCTGCTCACGTCTGCATTTCTTCTTGCCCGCAAGATCGCTCCAGCGCTACCGCAAACGCCGGGACGTTTTGCTCGCCGCCTTCTCCCTCGCCATCGTATCGGTATGGCGGCAAGATTGGGTGGTTTCCAGGTGGTCTCCGAGGGCAGTCGGTCCTGTCATATGCGTCTTGCTCAAGATGGTCGCGGGGAGCTAATGCGATCGTGGGGTAAACCGTAATTTTGTCAATAAGAAAAGATATAGGCATGATTAGAAGTAAAGGCTGGGTTGGACGCTTCTCTTGGAGGTTCGGGATCGGAGCTAACGCTAGGAGTCACAGAGCGCGGCAGATGTGCAGTTACTTCAATTCGTCGGCATGTGGCGGTCGATAATAGCGGGATAATAAAAATCCTACTATCGGCGGCGTCGAAAATATCGGGAGTGTTGTCTGCTGCAACGTCAATGCAGATTCGTGTGAGAGGCAGAAATATAGCGGGTGAAGACTTGTGAAGACCAACGGTGACGCTTTTGCTGAGAGTTAATACCATTCTGTCACATAGCTCGGTTCTGGTATCTGGCAGAAATGGAAGTAGCTGGGACACTCACTCTTTCCCCGTCTTCTTCATTATTCTGATGTGTCGCTCTAGTACATATGCAGCTTTTCCCGTACAAGTACAGATTTTCTAACACATATGTAGATTTTCTGACACAAGCATAGACTTTCTAATACACGTGTAGATTTTCTTATACATATATAGCATCTACACACATGTGCAGCCTTTTTATCCCGGCATCCTAGAGAGGTTTTATTTAGCTGCTGTGCGCTTTAAGTCCCGCGTGGCCGCACATCTAGTGCGTACCTTCTCTGGATGTCTATTAGCCCCCCCCCCTGCGTCAATGGATCTGTACCTAGCGACATCTGGAATGAGCCTGAGTATGTACCTGCTTGGTGTAAACTCATACGCCCTTGTCGACAGTGATTTTTAAATCTTCGTTCCCTCATCGCCACTACCGTGCTCGATAATTCGACTTAAGTATTAACACACAGGACCTTCGACTAGCAGGGATTCGGGCGGGCACCTTGAGGAAGAAATCCGTTAGTCTCTACTATATCCCGGCCAGTGAAAGCTTTCAGTAAGTCCTCATCTCATGCGGCGACCGCCCGTTTTATTACTAGCGACGAAGCGTTCATCCTTCCAACTGGTTCATCAGCTCACCTTACCCTTTCAACAGCAGTAACAGCACTAGCACTGAACCGCTCTTCGTTATCTTACCCATTGCAGATAGACCCTTAATTTCATGTTCTGCTGCGCATTCTACTCATTTTCTACTGCAATTATTACTTCTCGTCGTCTAACGCTCTCTAAGTTCCCCCCGTTAACCGTCTCCCCATATTCCGGAGCAATCCCTCCTAGCCCCAGACTCCATCAGATAGTCATAGATATTTCACGAAGCATTATCCGACTCCAGCCACTCTCCCCCGTCTGAGTTCATATTAGCAACCCGTTGCCCCACCCAACTCTTATACCGGTCTATTAACGCAACTATACTGAATAAATACTATAGGAAGTTCTATAGCTATAACATATATATAAGGTTTAGAAACCCCTTACTTAAAACTATAGGGAGGAATCTAATAAGAATATTAATATATTATATACTATGAATAAGCCTACCAAATTAAATAATTAATAGTCTAAATAATACAATTACTAATTAAAGCTATTACGAATTAGTAGCTTATTTATAGACTATTTTAAATATAATAACTACTTATAATAATATTAATATTTCTATTACTATTTAGTGCTATTTCTGACGTATTTCTATTGAATTAAGAGAGGCCAAAGCTTTAATAATATCGACTTTACGTAGATTATTTATAGTTATACTTAATAGCTAAAAGAATTAGTCCTTATAGTAGTAATAGATTATATTTATTGATGTTTAATATAACATATTAAAGAATATATTTACTGAGCTATTTAAGTAGAAACCCAAGGAGGAGTATATATAGGAGCTAATGATTAATAAGCCTATTCTATTAGTCTTCTAAAAGAAAATAGATCTAATAGTATTAATAGCTTTAGCTATAGCTGTATAGGGATTAAAATAAATAGGAACTCTAGGTATATTTCTATTAGTATATAAAAAGGCTATATATATTATAAACTTCTTAAGTAAAAATTAGGAATAGCCTAATAGCTTCTTTATATTATAGGAGTATAATATATAAAAGAAGTAGAGCTTTATAGTAACAGATACATTTTAATTAATAGTTAGATTAGTTTATATCAAAATATTATTTAAAGTAGAAAAAGAACCTTTTATATAGATTGATACAGTTAAGAAGTATCAAGAAGTAACTAATAATAATAGATATTTAAGAGATTAACCCAATTATTACTAATATTAATTAATTATATAAGTAAGTAAAGACTTATGAGATTATTAATATAAGTAACTTAATTAAGTAAGATTAAAACTAGGAGTGGAATATATATAAAAAATAGGACTATTCTTCTAACATATTTATTACTTACGTATAATTTAATGACTTTATTAAGGTTTTTAGATATACCCCTCTTAAGGTATAAGCTCTAATATATATACTATTTATTTAAAACTAATCAAAAGAGCAATTAATTAGCCTTAAGGATATTACTTATAGTATAAGGGGTTATATTAAAAAAATTTAATATTAATAGAGAGGAATCCTATCAAGATTAAGAAAGATATTATAAGAAGATTATTCTTAGCTTTCTCCCTACTAGCTAATAAGCCTTAACAATAAAAGTAAGATAATAATTAAGAAAAAGAACCTAAAAAGGAGGATTAGAGAGAAATCCAGAGATTTAGAGTATATAGCATATATATTACGACCTATTAGAAGCATACGGACTAGGGTAGCCCCGCAGGCACTACTAGCGCCTAGAGGATCTTTATATATAGGATAATATAGGAACAATAAGCCTTACCCGGTATATAAGAACTATAGTATAAGTTATATAATAAATAAGATAAGAAGTAATTAGTAGAGTATAAAAAGAAATAATTAATAAGTAATTAATTAGTATTACTAACTAATTATAGTTATTATTATAGGGAGGTAATTACTTAGGATAAGGAAAGAAAGATATCTAGGATTTATATATAAGATAGACTTAAGCCTAGCTTAAGGATAGACTTCTATAGAGCTTTAGTAATTAACTTTATAATTATCTCTAGAATACTCTTAGCTTATCTTATACTATATATTACCTTATAAGGGCTATAACTAATTATTATAACCCTTAACCCCTAATTTAACCTAGTAATATAAACTAATAAGATAATACTATTTACTAAGTATTAGCCCTTAGCTTCTATTAATAGAAACCTATCATTGAATAGCTAACTATAATATTTTAATTACTCCTATTTAGTAAGTTAACTTTTAATACTTATTAATAATATAATTATAATATATCCTCTTTGCCCTATTTACTAACCCTATACTTAGTTTATTTTCTAGCTTAAGATAATAGCTTACTAGGAATATAACTAGGGAACTTAAAAACGCTAAAATAAGAGATAATAACTCTAATCTTAAAGATACCCCCTATAAATAGCTCTAGAAAATTAACTAAGACCTTAGAAAAATATAGTCCCTATTTAATTAGAATATAAGCTTACTTAAGGAACTTTAGTAAGCTTTTTAAACTTCTTAAGCCTAGATTATTAATCTTAAATATTAGAACTAAATACTTTAAAATAGAGTTAATACCTAGCTTATTATTATTAATAAATATAAGAAACTTAAGCTTAACTTACTTACTCTATTTGAAAAGAAAAACTTAATATAGCTTAAGGGATCCCTAATCTAAGTTAAGGACTATTAGGAATTTTATTATAATAACTTCAATAGCGAAATTAAGAAGGTTAGAAATATATCTACCTTTCTTAAAGGATAAGCCCTTTAGTAGTTTAAGCCCTTTTATAAAGAATACTTAAATAAAGAGATATTAGATAGATACTCTATAGAAGTATAAGATATTTTTAATAGCTTCTAAGGATTTAAGTATACTTTAAAGTCCTTATTCTAGAATATAGATAAAAAGTAATAAATAAAATAAGACTTATTTTACTTTAGATAAACTAAGTATTACGACCCGTTAGAAGTATACAGACTAGGGTAGCCCCGTAGGCACTACTAGCGCCTAGAAGACCTTTACATATAGATAATATAGGAGTAATAGGCCTCGCCTAGTATAAAAGAACTATAGTATAAGTTATATAGTAATTAGATAAAGGAATTATATTAGATTAAAATAATCTAATAAGAACTCTAAAGAAGAAGGATTATTTAGGATTAAAATAATTAGGAATAATCCCTAATGAAGGAACCTACTTAGGATTTATATATAGGATAGACCTAAGCCTAGCTTAAGGATAGATTTCTATAGCTCTTTAGTAATTAACTTTATAATTATCCCTAAGATACTCTTAGCTTATCTTATATTATATATTACATTATAAGGATTATAACTAATTATTACAGCCCTTGATTCCTAATCTAACCTAGTAATATAAACTAATAAGATAATAATATTATTATATATTATCTCTTAGCTTCTATTAATAGAAACCCTATTATTAGATAGCTAATTATAAAACTTTAATTACTCCTATTTACTAAGTTAACTTTTAATACCTATTAGTAGTATTATAATAATATATCCTTTTATAATTTAATTACTAACGCTATATCTAGTTTATCTTCTAGTATAGGATAATAGCTTAGTAGGAATATAGCTAGAGAACTTAGCCTCTGGCTACTCTATAGTGATTTTACCTGCTCAAGTGCAATAGACCTTCTAACTCCGCGCCTCCTAATAATATATAGTCTTTAGTTACGTGATCATAACTTTCCTAACTATAGCTATACTTATATATATCCTACTAGGTAGCCTTATAATCTTTAACTTTATATTAATAATAACGTAGTTTTTAATTATTTAAACTATGAAACTATCGACTTATCCTCTTATATACTACCTACGCTACTAATACCGCCTCTATTACCGCTTTATCCGCTAGCTATACTATCGTTAGCAACGCTCTCTCTATTTAGCGCAAGCTATACTTACTAACGTTCCCCTAATAGGCCTAGGCTACCTAGGCTGCCTCTACCTTAGTAATATAGAGGACCTGCTTAAAAAAGGGCTACTCTATAGGGTATATGATAACCTACTAAACTTCTACTACTAAGTTTACTTACTTAGCTCTAATACTATTATACCTTATAGAGTCCTTTATAGGGGTATTAAGGTAAGCCCTCTTAAGGGCTATATTAATAATATACTCTCTATATATAATATAGTAATTAATAAAGGAGTAGGTTTTATTAATTAAATTAAGGCTAAACTCTCTAGTAATCCTATCTATATTATTTATACTAAAGGGTATACCTTACTTAGGCTTAGCGTATTAATATATTAGCTCTAGTACTAAAATAGTTAAGGATTTATTATAAGTTATAAGGATAAGGATAAGGAAGAGGGAGAGGTATAAAGCCCTACTTATAGTAGTAGAGCTTCTTATACTTCTAGCTATAAGAACCTCTTAGGAAAGACCTCTTTAGTTAAGGAGTTACCTCGTATATAATAGTATTTATAATACCTTACTAGAAGGTTAACCTTTTAGGTTAAGGAGTTATCTTATATAGTAGCTTTGCTACGAGAGTGTTATAGGCTACGCCCGGGTTAAGCCTACCTAGGCTTCTACCTAGGTTTACTACCTTAGGGAGCTACCTAGGGCTTACCTAGGGCTTACCTAGGGCTTACCTAGTTATTCCCTATAGACTAGCGAAATCTCTACTAGAGAGGAAAACTTCCCCTTTTCCTCTTTAGCTTAAATAAATAGTATTATAGTAACCTCTTATTAAATAAACTTAGGTCTAACCCCTTATATATTTAAGCTTATTACTATAATAATAATAATAAGTTAAGTACTACTCTCTATTAGTTAGTAAAATAGTTAATAGTAATATAGCTAAAACTTAAGATAAGCTATTAGAAGCTAATTTAGTAGTAGTAATAGAGTCCCTCTAGTAATACTTATAGGAGGTTAAATAGGGGAATAGCTAATATATAGCTATATAAACCCCTATAGGTATTACTAGTAAGGTATTAGTAATACCTAGTATAGTATATTAGAAGCTACTACCCTTACTCTTAAAGGTCTAGAGTATTATATAGAAAGTAAGAGCACTAGAAGGTCTCTAGTAACTACTTAGTAACTTACTAGAGACTTATTACTAAGAATATTAGGGGGATACTTATATAACTAGAGCTATATATATCTTATAAGTTAAGGAGGTAAGATACTATAACTACTAAAACTCCGGGTTCTCTTTAAGTACCTCCCTAGTATAATACTAATAGCTTTAGAAAGGTATAAAGGACCCCTATACTTATTATACTTATAGAGCTAGAGGTTATATTACTTAGCGCTACTTTAATAAGGAGGACTAGTTACTTAGGGTTATAAAAGTAAAGACCTTAAAAAAGGAACTAGTATATTATAAGGCTATAAATAACTACTAGGTTATAGCTAACTCTTTAGAAGAATATAAGGAGTTAGGAAAAGACTAACTCTAGTGTGAAATTAAGCCCTAGAGCTTATTAAAGAGGAGATATTAAGTTAGGAAGAATAAAAATAGGAATAACTAGCTAATAATAAGCTTATTATTATTTAAGTTAGAGTTAATAGAGGATATCTAGCTTATACCCTAGTAAATACTAGGAGTAATACTTATATAATAATTAACCTTTCCCTAGCTAAAAACCTTTACTTTTTATATATTAAGAAGAGATACTAACTTATAAGGGGGTATATATTTAGTAAACTATTACTAAGTAACGCGCTAGGTATAGTAATATTTAACTTAGATACGAGTAGTTATACCTAGTATATCTTTATATATATAGTTAATAGCCTAGACCTTAATATCCTCTTAGGGCGCCCTTATATAGAATAGAACAAGGTTATTTATAATACTATAGCCTACTAAGTATATTATAATAGGGGACAAGTTAAGCTATACCTAAAGGATTATGAAGAAATACCCCTTATAAAGGAAATAAGAGCTATAAGGTTCCTTAATATACCCTTATTCTTTATAATCTACTAACGCCTAGTAAGATAATAAGGTAAGTACTAAGAGGGTATTATAGAAATACTAGTATAAGCTATTAGCTTAGCTAATATTAAGAAAGCCTTAAACCTAAAACTAAAAGAGAATTAATAATACTATTTACTAAGCTAGGTCTTAAGGGAGTTTCCTAACCTATTTAACCCTAATAAGGCTTACCTATTATCCCCTAGGTAACTAGGGGTAAACTACTAGATTAACCTTATATTAGGACTATATAGAAGGGAGCTACTACTCCCTTAGGGCCCCCTCTATAATATATTAAGAGAAGAGCTACTAATATTAAAAAAACCCCTATAAGACCTCCTAGATAAGGGGTTTATTAAAGCTAGTAGCTTATTTATTAGGGTAATAATACTCTTTATAAAGAAGCTAGGGGGAGGAATTTACTTCTATATTAACTATAGGGCTCTTAATATAATTACTAAGAAAGATTACTACCCCTTCTTATTAATCTCTAAGATATTATACTAAGTAAGCGTAGCTGAATAGTATACTAAGCTAGATATAATAATAGCTTTTTATAAGTTAAAGGTGGCCTCTGGCCACTGCATAGTGATTTTACCTGCTTAAGTATAATAGACCTTCTAACTCCGCGCCTCCTGATAATATATAGCCTTCGGTCACGTGATTATAACTCTCCTAACTATAGCCGTACTTATATATGCCTATAGCCTCACGATCTTTAACTTCATATTAATAATAACGTGGTTTTTAATTATTTAATAGACTACAAAACTATCGACTTTTCCTCTCGCGCACTACCCGCGCTGCTATTAAATACCGCCTCTATTACCGCTTCGTCCGCTAGTCCTCTTATTCGATCGGGTTAGCTAACGCCTTTATAGTAGCTATACCGTTATTAGCAACGCTCTCTCTATTAGTTAGCGCAAGCCGTACTTACTAATATTTAAGCCCTAAGGGGCCTAGGCTACCTCTGCCTTAATAATACGGAGGACCTGCTCGAAGAAGGGCTACTCTATAGGGTATATAACGACCTACCTAGCTTCTACTACTAAATCTACTTACTTAGCTATAATATAATAATAAGTATCCCCTCTAGGGGTATTAATAAGAGCCCTCTTAAGGGCTATACTAATAATATACTCTCTATATATAATAGAGTAGTTAAAGAAGGAGCGGGTTTTATTAATCGTATTAATACTAAACTCTCTAGCGAGCTCTTATATATTATTAGTATTAAAGGGCGTGCCTTGCGCAAGCTTAGCGTTTTTATATATAGGGTTTAGTGCTAATATAGTTAAGGGATAAGGAAGAGGGAGAGGTATAAGGCCCTGCTCGTAGTAGTAGAGCTTCTTATACTTCTAGCTATAAGAACCTCTTAGGAAAGACCTCTTTAGTTAAGGAGTTACCTCTTATATAGTAGCGTTTATAATACCTTGCTAGAAGGTTAACCTTTTAGGTTAAGGAGTTATCTCATATAGTAGCTTTTATAGTACCTTTAGCACCTTGCTCGAAGGTCGACCTTTTGGGTTAAGGAGTTATCTCGTATAGTAGCTTTGCTACGAGAGCCTTAGTAGCCCGTTTAGCTCCGATATAATCAGCCCCGGTATAGCGCGCATCTAACTCTATAATATTTAGAGGGTTTACTTACGAGTAGTAGGAACGTATAGGGTTCTTATATTATTTTCCTTAACTAGTAGAGGGTATAGGTTAAAATACCTATATAGTATTTCCCGAATTATACCTGCGAACTAGGTGAATTTGTTATAGTCTTTTTGCAAAGGGGCTGCGGCGTAATTCCGAGCTTAATAAGTTAAAGGTAGTAGAGGAGTATTAAGAGAGAACTATATTCTATACTTAGTATAAGTTATTTAAATAAGTAGTTTACTTATTTAGCTTAATTAATACCCCTACTAGCCTCTAGTAGTATATTAATAATACCTTATAAAACTTCCTTAATAACTTCGTTACTACTTATATAAATAATATATTAATTTATTCTAATAAAATAAAAGAAGATAATAAGAAGAAGGTCTAGGAGGTCCTCTAGAGGCTAGTAGATATAGGGCTAAACCTTAACCTTATAAAATATAAGTTCTTAGTTAAGAGGGTTAAGTATATAGGGTTTATTATAATAATAAGATAGGGTCTTTCTTATAACCCTAAGAAACTCTAGGCGATTACTAAGTAATTACCCCCTACCTCCCTAAAGGGGGTCTAGAGCTTCCTAGGGTTTATAAACTATTATAATATATTTATGCTTGCTTAGCTCTAATGCTGTCGCGCCTTATGGAGTCCCCTATAGGGGTATTAAGGTGAGCCCTCTTAAGGGCTATGCTGATAATACGCTCTCTATATATAGCGGAGTAGTTAATAAAGGAGCGGGTTTTATTAATCGTATTAAGATTAAACTCTCTAGTAACCCCCTCTACGTTATTTATACTAAAAGGTATACCTTACTCAGGCTTAGCGTATTTATATATAGGGTCTAGTGCTAATATAGTTAAGGATTTATTATAGGTTATAGGGATAAGGATAAGGAAGAGGGAGAGGTATAAGGCCCTGCTCGTAGCAGAGCTTCTTATGCTTCTAGCTATAAGAACCTCTTAGGAAAGACCTCTTTAGTTAAGGAGTTACTTCTTATATAGTAGTATTCGTAGTATCTTACTAGAAGGTTAACCTTTTGGGTTAAGGAGTTATCTTATATAGTAGCTTTTCTAGGCTATAAGAGCCTTAGTAGCCCGTTTAGCTCTAATATAATTAGCCCTAGTATAGCGCGCGTCTAACTTTATATAGTAATATTTAGAGGGTTTACTTATAAGTAATAGGAATATATAGGGTTCTTATATTATTTTCCTTAACTAGTAGAGGGTATAGGTTAAAATACCTATATAGTGTTTCCCGAATTATGCTTACGAACTAGGTGAATTTGTTATAGTCTTTTTGCAAAGGGGCTGCGGCGTAATTCCGAACTCAATAATATATTTATATTAGAATATAGGTATATTATTAAACTACTTATATTACTTATTAGGAAGAATATAACGTTCTAGTAGGGAGATAACTAAGAATAAGCCTTCTTATAGCTTAAGTAGCTTTTTAATACCTAGCTAGTACTCTACTAGTTTAACTTAGAAGATAAAATTATAATTAAAACTAATTATTTAGGATTTATATTAAGAGGAGTACTCTTATAAGTTAACCTAGAGGGTACTTAGTATCTTATAGCGTTCTACTTATAGAAGCTCTTATTTATAGAGTATAACTACCTTATTTATAATAAGGAGCTACTAATAGTTCTTTCTTACTTATATATATAGAGGTTAGAGCTATATAATATAACTACCTTTAAGATACTAATTAACTACTAGGGGTTTAAATACTTTATAAAGAAATAGCGCCTTATAGAGCGCTAGAGCTAATAAGTAGAGGAGCTATCTTAGTATAACTTTATTCTTAAATACCGCCCTAGTAAGGAAGTAGTAGCCCCTAATACCCTCTCTTAGAGAGAATAGGATATATTATAAAAGTAGGATAAGAAGTAGAAGCAGGGGAGGGTCTTATAGCTAATACTAAATTACGCTTACCCCTATGGGGACCCTATAGCTAGCCCCCTAGTAAGGAGAAGTTAGAAGGGCTATACTAATATCCTAGATATTATAATCTTTAATAGTAACCCTAAACTATAGGCGCTATAGCTAGAAACTATAAAGAAGGATATAATATATAAAGCTATATATTATATAATTACCTATTAGCTTTAGAGCTTCCTATTAGATATTAAAGCTAAGGTTTAAATTAGTAAGTATAATATTAATAGTTACAAAAGGCTAATATTTAGAAGGAGGCTATAGGTACTTAATAAGGAGGATAGTAATAACCTACTAGGTAAGCTCTATATAAAGATTATTTAGTAGAGCTATAACTTAAGTATAACTATATACCTAAGCTATAATAGCACGCTAGAAATAACAAGCTAGTAGTTCTACTAGCTGGGATAATTATAAATAGTATAGAGATTTATAAGGAACTATAATATCTATAGAGGGATATATATCTAGAGGTAAGCTAAGAGGGGCTTTATAAAGCCCCTACTAATACCTACTTACTTATACTTAGACCTCTTAATAGACTTTATTATAAACTTACTACTTATAAAGGATAATACTAGCTAATACTTATAGGTTATAGTAAATAAGCTAGGTAAGTTAGTAATACTAGAGGAGATAGGTATTATAGAGGTAGAAGCTTATATCTACTAGTTTCTTACCTCCTACTTCTAGTTCTATAAGTTCCTATATAATATTATTAGTAATTAAGGGTCTAACTAAGTAAGCTGCTTCTAGGCTAAATTCTACTACCTTATTAATATAAGGAGGCTATTAAGTACTATATACTACCTATAGACTAATAGTAGTATTAAGAGGTAGAACTAGGAGATATAAGCTATTCTATAGGCGTTTATAACCTAGGTATAGGATAACTAGGGGTAGCTCCTACTTATTACTTAGCTAGCGCTCTATTGAGCTCGGAATTACGCCGCAGCCCCTTCGCAAAAAGACTATAATAAATTCACCTAGTTCGCAGGCATAATTCGGGAAACACTATATAGGTATTTTAACTTATACCCTCTACTAGTTAAGGAAAAT
>JAVHLU010001402.1:0-31269 GCA_036785755.1 Colletotrichum ledebouriae | reverse complement strand
AACTAGCTACTACTTCTATTATAACTCTATATAGGACTAGAATAGTAATTAGCGCTTTATTAAGGCTATATAGGACCTTAATATATAGTATTATAAGATAGGAGCCCCTCTATAACTCTAAAAGCTCATATTAATTAATACCTATATAGTTAATTTAGTTTAGTAGAGGGATAGATTTATATATAGCCTCTAGTATATTAAATAGGCTAGAGCTCTAATTTAAGAAGGATTACTATCTCTATATTTTAATAGTATAACCTTAAGCAATAGCGTATTATTCTCTAACTCTAAAATCCCCTTAATTACTTAATATATATTAATAATTACTATAGAGTTCTATAACTTAACTATTAATAGTAATATAGCTCTATAAGATATCCTATTAAGCTAAGAAGACTTTAAGAAAGCACCTTTCTTCCCTTTATACTCTCTTACTCCTTTGCTTATAGATAGTAATATAGTAGACTTTAGAAATAATATAATAATATTATACTATCTCCTATAGTAAATATTCCTTAACCTATTTATAAATTATTAGTATTATCTAGGTCTACTTTATTTAAAATACTAGATAATAAGCTTAAATACCTTAGATATTAGCTTTAGTTATAAGTCTTATAGATACTAAGTTATAATATAACTATTAAGCTACGCCTAAGAACTATACTTATAGATATACTAGTATATTATAAGAAGCCTAGTCCTTTAAATAAGTATAACTATAGCTATATAGACTACGTCTAGTAGAGAGTTAACTAATAGAATTAGATCGAGTAGAATACGCCTAAGGGAGTATACTATTATAACCTCTCGCGCTTAGTATAATAAAGCAGGTAGTTCTAGCTATACTAAGGATTAGAGTAAGATAAGTAGTATAATAAAGAGAAAGAGGTAGTAAAGCTATTATTAAGATATAACCTATAGTAGAAGATAGTTAAACCTAAGGGACCTTCTTAATAATAAGATCGCTTACCTAGAAGATATTATTAATAAATTAGATCTATAAATAGAGTTTATTTACTATTTCTATAAAGTAGTTTTATTTATTATTTAAGACTCCCCTTTATAATATTATAAAAAGTCTCGAGGGGATAATTAGTATAGGATAAGATAAACTTAGCTATATAACCTTTAAAAAACTCCCTTAGTATATAGACCTATTATAAGAAGACTATAGAGTAGAGCGTAGAGGAGAGGAGCGTAGCGGACTTTAGTATAGTATATATATTATTATAATTAGTACCTTAATAATCCTATACCTCGTTTTTTAATATTTCCTTAGTAAATTAGCGCCTGATATAGATAATCCCTTTTAATTAGATCTACGAATTATTCTATATATCTTTTAAGCCTACTTTTTAGATATTCTTACCTATTTATAAGTAGAGCTATATTGTTTGTTGTCCTTCTAGTTCCTATCGGTTCTAGCCCTTTCTAGTAGTAGGCTATATAACTTTACTTAAGGATTCCCTTCTTTAGTCTATCCTTTAGAATTATAATAATATCCTACTCTAGTCCTCTTAATATTAGGATTCCTTTTGCTTACTATACCTTATATAATACTATTTAAATTATCTATAGAGGTATAATAGAAGGGTATATAGAGCTATAATACTCGAATTCCTAGGCTAAAGCCTTCTCTCTTTTAATAAGAATAGCTAAAAGGAGCTTCTTTTCTTTAAGCTATAGGTAATTAATAGTTTTTAGGATAGCTTCTTATTAAGCTCTTATAAGCCTTATTCCTTACTTAATAGTTAAAAACTTTAGTATAACTAGGCTTATAAATAGGGCGCTAGAATCTAGTATTATACTCTCCTTAGCCCTTATCTACGCCTTTAACTTCTACTCTAGGTCTCTAGTTAGGGTTAAGCTATCCAATATAGCGTTATTAATAAGTTAAATCTTCTTATCTTTTATCTTATATATTATATTAATATCTTCTATTAGTAATATAGGCGTTGTTAGTATAGATTTATAATTATTATAGGAGAAAGTAGTATCTATAGCTATAATAACTTTAATACCTTTCTAATATACTAACTTATACTTCCTCCTAGGCACTTTCTTCTTTAATATTCTTTTCTTAGGTCTATAAATATAATATTAATAATTAATACTATAGCTATTATATCCTACTATATACCCTAGATATATAATTACTTTATAGATCTTATTAAGCTTAGGGGTAACTTCGTTATAGATAATAGTCTCTAGGATTTCATTAAACATTAATCTAAACCCTTTAGAAATA
Source organism: Colletotrichum ledebouriae (assembly GCA_036785755.1). Classification (NCBI taxonomy): domain Eukaryota; kingdom Fungi; phylum Ascomycota; class Sordariomycetes; order Glomerellales; family Glomerellaceae; genus Colletotrichum; species Colletotrichum ledebouriae. The sequence continues at coordinate 29,018 of JAVHLU010001402.1, read as the reverse complement.
ATAATAACTTCCTTATCTAGGTCTAATTATTACTTACCTTCGTTTAGTAGGTTATAAGAGCTTTTAAAAGCTTATTAAATCGCTTTAATATCCTAGTATACCCTTATACTCCTTAGTATTATATCTAGCTCTTCCTTATCCTTAGTATTATTAACTTACTAATTATCTCCTATTAAGTCTAAGCCTATTACTATATTAAGTTTATTAATAATAGCCTCTATTTCCCCTCCTCTATAGGAGATAAGAGGGTATATTAATACTAAGAAGAAATAAAGTAGTCTATCTTAGTAATAATTTCTAAGAAGTAAGTAGTTAAGTCTCTTATATAGAATAATAGTAGGATATTAATCTTAATATTCCTAGACTAAAGGACTCTAATAATCTAGTTCTATATATAATCTAGCGTTATTTAAGTCTTTAAGATAAAAGGAGCTCCTAATACTAGGTCCTTATTATAAGTATTTTTAGGGAAAATAAAAAAGCTAATATCTTAAATCTAATTACTACTAATATAAATATTATTTATAATTACGCTTACGGATTAGGTCCTCCGCTCTCTATTAGTAATCCTATAGATCCTTATATTATCTTAACTATATCGCTCTATAAGCCTAGGCGCTTAATATAACTTTCGCTAATAAGGTTAATAGTAGAGCTACTATTAATAATCCCTCTAATTAGTATATTTATAGGGCTATAAAGGGTAATAGTAATCTACTAGTAGGTTATAACGAAGTCTAAGATAGTAATACGTCTTAGTAGTAGAAGTAATATAGAATCCTAATCTTCTATTATAATACCTATTTAAAAGATAGGATTAATTATATAATAGGTACCTTAGTTTATAAATACTTAGGTAAGTTTATAGAGATAGCTACTAAAGTCGCTTAGCCTTTAGAATAGTTCTTATTATTATTCTATCGATCTATTTATTCCTATAGTTCCTTATTATTAACTCCTATCTTATTAAATTAATCTAGAAGTATTATATTAGTAGGAATAAAAACCTCTTATACCTTAAGGTTATACCTATCCTTATACTTATTAATTATAGCTTTAGTAGTATTATAGACTATTCTATTCTAATTAAGCTAGTTCTAATAAAAGAAGGCTTTAGGGATAGCTACCTTCCTATTTACTCTCTTATTATATAGCTTAAGGGTAAGAGTATAGCTAGTCTATAAATTATTATATTAAATCCAAGGCTTATCTTATTTATTTTACTTCTACTACTTAACTTATTCCTTAGGGGTATCTAGTAGTATAGTATCTTTAGCTTCTTCCTTATTATTTAATAGCTTTATAACTCTCTAAGTAATTTAAATAGGAGGGTCTTAAATTATAAGTAGGTCTGCTATCTAGGAAGACTAGTAATAATAAGTATTATAAGGTTCTATATAATAACCTCTAGCTTTCCCTCTTTCTATAGTAATAATATCTTCTACTAGGTTAATATACTAGTTCTTTAGCTTAAAGCTAAAGAATATTATATTTATAAAGTTATATAATTATATAGTATTTTGTAATAAATTTATAAAGCTAATAGATAGTTTAGAGTATATCTTATTATAATTAATAACTCTTATAACCTCCTCTAGAAGCTTTAGCTACTACCTTTCTACTAACTTACTTATAGTAACTATATAGTATATAAAGCTATCCTTATTAACTAGGATATACTTTAGAATTATCTAGCTATTAGTTAATTTATAGTTATAGCCTTTATTAATAATACCTATCTTAACCTTAGTACTTATATCTAGGGTGCTAATAAAGTAGTATAGCGATATATAGTAGTAGACCCTATTCTAGCTAGCTTTAAGATACTTAATATAGCTAATAACGATATAGTTAATAGCGCTATAAAACTAGCAGGCCCTTATAGCTTAAAAAAGTACGTATTATAGTAGTCTATCTTACTAGAAGCCTCTATAGCCTCCTCTTACTCTACTTCTTCTAAATCCCTAGTATTAATAATATCCTCCTTAGTAGTCTCTATATCTAGCTTATAAGTAAAAGTATTATTATTATTAGTATTAAGTATATAAATAGTCTTAAGATTATTATTTATAAGGTTTAATAGCATTTATATTATTTAGATTAAAAGTATTATCTCCTTAGCTAGTAAATCTCTTAATAAGAGTTAAGATATCTATCTTATAATTAGCCCTATTAATATTTAGGGTCCTAAAGTTCTCTACGAGAGACTTAATAAATAAGCTAGTAGTCTAGGCTATAGAGGGTTCCTTAGTTTTAGCCCTTTACCTTATTAGAATTATCTTTATAGGGACTTAAAGCGTTATTATTAGTTTAGGCTTAATAAAGCTAGATAATTACTAAAGTTCCTAGTAGGTAGTAAACTATTTAATTAGGGCGTCTTCTACTATAACCTATTACTCTAAAATAACCTCTATAAGCTAGTAGCTAAGACTTTAAGCTATACCTCTTATAGCTCTCTTTAAAAAGTAGTAATAAGTAATATAAATAAGCTTAGCGTTACTAAGTTCTAGGTTTCTATACTAGATAGCTCTCTATTAAAGCTATTAAATAGTAGTAATTAACGCTATAACCTAGGAAGGGTTATTATCCTTAATATAAGATCCTATAACTAGGTTCTAAAGGTCCTTATTAGGGTCCTAATAAGACTTTAGGTCTATAAATCCGAACTAGTATAGAAGTTTCTCCTTAGCTTCCTTCTAGGTCTTAGCTTTACTAATATAAGATTTTACTATATCTTAATAGTTACTAGAGCTATATATATAGACCTCGTTCTTTATATTATTATTAGTCTTATAGTGAAGTTTTAAAAGGCTCTTATAGTTAGTAATAAAGTCTAAGATATTAGCGCTAATAGGCTTAGGCGCTCTAGGTAAATAGGGAGTTAATATTATAATAGTAGGGCGTCTTATAAGGAGATTAGTAAGGGCTATAATATCCTAATTAGTATAACTTCCTTTAGGGGAACGTAGAGTGCTTAAGGGCGCTATTCCTATCCCTGAGGTAGGATTTATAGACCTATCTATATTATTATTAGAGGCTAGCTATCCTATAGCACGAGGTTATATCTTACTAAATAAAGCTCTTATAAATCCCTCTTTAGGCTATTTCCCCTTATTAGAAGAGGATCTAGTATCTAAGTTAGCTAAGGAAGAAGAAGATATAATACTTATAGGTCTATAAATATTAGAGTTACTATTATATAGTTAAAGTAACGGAGTCTTCTAGTTAATAAAGTAAAGTTATTATTATAATATCTTCTTAATAGAAAGATAAAGTAGGTAGTTATAACCTTTTTTAAATAAAACGAAAAAGGAAATAGTATAAACTAAATAAATATAGGAAAGGTCTAGCGACCTCGATCTTATTACTCTAAGCTCTTATAGATCTACTTTAAGTCTTATTACTATAAGGAATAATAGCGGGTGCAGGGTATAGAGCTACGCTATTAGCAAAACGTCGTCGAATTAGTAGTAAATATATATACTCTTAAGAAAACTCTATAAGCTAGAGACTTAGAAGGTTAAATAATAGTTTAATATAACTATATATACCTACGTTTTAGTATTCTAGCCCTTCCTAGTTTAAGCCTATAGCTATAGTCTTATAACTTTATTACTTCTACCTTAATTTAAGAAACTAGCGCTAGTTAGAATATCTAAAACGAACTAGTAATAGTATATTAACGAATTAGTAGTAGAGTTTAATTATAATAAGCTCTAGGCTAGGTATATAGAATATAACTAATAGGGTCTTAGCTAATATAATATAGGTTACTCGCTAAGCCCTAAGATATAAGAAATATAGCGCGGATATTATAGTAAGGGGATAGATAACCCTAGTAATAATATAATAAGAGAGATAACCCTAAGGGGGTAGGCCTAGTCCTAGATAGCGCTAGAGTAAGTAAACTAACCCTCACTTAGTAAATAAATAGTAAGTAGTAGCTAATAGGGTACCTTACTTAAGACCCCCTAAGAAGCTAGTATCTTAGGCGTCCTTACCTAAGTAATAGGACTACTATAGAGATAATAAGAGAGCCTTATAGAGTAGATATATCTATAATAGTAGTAGTATAAGGAATAAACTACTACCTTATTATAGGAACTTACTAACTACTCAGCGACGAGGTACCTATAGAGAGAATATAAAAACCCCCCTATATATAACTACTATACTATAGGTAAGGACTTTACTATAAACTAGGTTAGTAACTAGATCTAGGTAATTAAAAATAAATGCTAACTACGCGCTAGTAGTATACTAGAGTAATAGATCTAATAAGCGCTTACGAAGATAAGCTTATCCGTATAGAACTAGTAGTAATACTATAGGGCTAGGCTAGAAGGAGACTTAGCTTAAGCTAACTTTATAGTATTTATTTACTAATAATATATTAACCTAGAGCTTTAAGAGTAGAAGTATTATAAAAAGCTATATATAATTAGGTAGAAAGAGATGTAATTACTAATATAGTTTTTTACTAAATAGTTAGTAATATATTAGAACTTAGGTATAGTTAGTATAGAAGATAGTAAGGCTAAGGCTTATATACTATACTTCTAACTAGCCCCCTTTTTATATAGGGAGCTTAAACGTTAGAAAGTTAAAATATAGAGACTAAGGGATATAGCTATAGAAGTAGAATACTTATAGGAGATATATTACTAATAGGGTAGTAAGACCCCGTAGAGCAAAAGTAAGAAGCGATATATAAATAAAGAGTATATACTAAGGGTCCCCCCTATAGTAAGGGTAAGCTAAAAGGGGGGCTAGTAAGGCTCTAGCTATAAGACTACGCGAGGTTCCTAGAGCTTAATACCTTACTAACTAGTTAGTAGTATATTATAAGGATCTAATAGGAGCTAGCTTATATTTAGCCCTAGTATATAACTTATAATATCTAACTCCTTAGTATGCTTTAGCAATAAGAAGAAAGGGTATAAGAGGGTAGACTACCTAGATAAATAACGAAGTATAAATAAAACGCTAGTAGGATACTAAGTATTTACTAAGAAAGTAAGGGTTAATATAATCTAATCTATAAGGGAAGTTAAGGAACTTAACGTATTAGAAAATAAGTAAGCTAGGGGATTATATTAGTAACCCCTATACTTATATTAAAACTAGATACCTTCTTAAAGGGAGATATTATAAAGGGATAACTAATTATTCTCTAGAACGTTACTAAATAAGAGGTAGTAATAGATATTAATTCCTCCTAAGTTAATATTATTAATAGTTAACTAGTAAAATCCCTATAAGTATAACCCGTAGTAGCGCGTACCCCTAAATTAGAAGGCTTTAATAGGTCCTCTATAATAAGCTAGAATATATATTAGTTAACCTTCTTCTTTATTAACTTAAGGGGATAACTAAGGAAGATATAGTAACTCTTTACTAAGGCTCCCTACCCTAAAGGAGCAGGGGACCTCCTCTTATTATAATACTCTATAAGAAAGGAGGGTATTATAATTAATACCTAGATAAATACTTAGGGATATAAGCGCCTTAGTATCGCTAAGCTATTAGTATTTATATAAGAGGTTATTAAGAATAGCTAGAGGGCTTATATTATATATATATTAGGGAATATTACCCTTTATAAGCTATTAATAAAAGCCCTAGGTAAAGAGGATACCTTAGAGGGCGAAGTAGAATTACTACTAGAGCTACTTAGTAAATAAGTAATATTTAATAAGTAGTTAGTAAAGGGATACCTAGCTCTAGAGGGTAAAGAATATATTATTAACTTAGTTAAAAGAAAGAAACCTCTATATAAGCCTATCTACCTATTAAATAAGTACTAGCTAGAGGAGCTCTACTAATATATCGCTAATAACTAAGTAATAAGGTAGATTTAACTCTTAATAAGCGAGGTAAGTGCCCCTATTCTCTTTATACCTAAGAAGGATAGATCCTTATACCTTTATATAAATTATTAAGGCTTTAATAAAGTAATACTAAAAAACTAATATCTATTCCCCCTTATTAGTAAGCTATTAGATAGGCTTTAGGGAGTAAAATAGATCTTAGAAATCGATCTTTAAGATATATACTACTATATCTATATTAAGCTAGAAGACTACTAGAAGATAGCTTTTAGGATTTATTATAAGTACTTTAAATATACTATTATACTATTTAAACTTATAAACGCCCTAGTATTATTCTAGGCGTATATTTACTAAGTGCTCGCTAAGCTACTAGATACCTATTATATTACTTATATAAATAATATTATAATCTACTCTAAGATAAGAGAGTAGTATTCATAAGACCTTTACTAAGTACTCTATAGGTTTTACTAGTAGGCGCTATATATTAAGCTTTATAAGTATAGGTTCTACTAATAATAAGTAGAGTTCTTAGGGTATATTATTATACCTAAAGGTATCTTAATAGACTAAACCCGCGTTTAAGCTATTATTAAATAGAAGCTACTTAAGATATATAGGGAGATCTAAGTCTTCCTAAGATTCTATAATTTCTATTATAAGTTTATTATAAGCTATTTAGGTATTATAGCCCTTATAATATCCCTACTAAAGGGTAGCGAGAATAGTAAGAAGGGAAGCGACTTTTACTAGCTAGAAGAGGCTTAATAAGCCTTTAAATAGCTCTAAGCTACTTTCTACTTAGTAACTATTCTCTAATATTAGGACCTAACTTACAAAATAAGGGTTAAGACGGACGCTTCTATAAAAGCTATATCTAATATTCTATTATATTATATTAATAGCTAGTAGTAACTAGTTACTTACTATTTATAAAAGCTTAGTAATACTAAGTAGTATTAGGGAGAAGGCTAATAGGAGCTTCTCGCTATAGTTAAAAGCCTAGACTACTAGGCCTATTACCTTTAGGGTATATTAAAGAAGCTTATAATCCTAATAGATTACTAAGCGCTAGAAGGAGCTATTAGTATACTAGCGCGGGACTTTTAGAGAAGGCTTACTAGATAGGTATATAAACTCTTAGTATTTAACTTCGACCTAGAGCATAAGTTAGGGGTTATAAACCTAGTAGATAAGCTATCTAGGAGGCTAGAGTATATAGAGGGGGAGGTAAAATATAATAATATACTCCTAACCCTAGTAAGGAAGCTAGGGTTTATTAGTAACCTACTAATAAACCTCTAGATAAGTATTACTACTTTATAAGGTAATATAGAGACCTTAAGTATATTTATTAATATTATAAGGGCGTATAAAATAACGCCCCTTCTAGATAGATAGCTCTAGGAGCGGAGATACCTTAGTCTCTAGTTAGTATAACGCTCTATAGTATACTAATACTATTATAACTATAATAGCTATAATAACCTAACACTAAAGAGTAAGGGAAGACGTAGAGAACGCTTAGTAAGAGGTTATTAACCTAGAGGACTTACTTAGAGCTAGGGTTACTATAGCATAGTAGTATATCCTACGCTAAGTTATAAGGGAGCTTATAATAAGCAAAATAGCGTATAGTTAGTAACCCTCTAAAGTAATAGAAAGTCTTATCTATAGACTATAGGCTAACGACTTATACTACTAGACCTAATTAGAGAGGGTATATAGACTAGCTAGCGATTATAGGGGCTATATAAGTAATAGCTATAGAACCTTATTCTATAAGGGAAGTTTAGAGATACTATAAGAGAGGTCCCTAAGACTTAAAATGCTTTGCTCATACTATAATAACTATAGGGCGGGTTATATAGGGGTAAATAAGACTACTAAGTTAATCTTAAGGAAGTTCTATTAGCTAAACTTAGCTATAGACGTATATAATTACGTTATAGGGTGCTATATATACTAAGGGATCTGCGTTCCGAGGCATAAGCCCTATAGAAAGTTATACCTACTACCCCTACTAGCGTACCTATTTTAGGAAATTAGTATAGACTTTATTACTAAACTATTACTAAGCTATTAGTATAAAGGCAGGGAGTATAACATAGTTCTTATTATTATATACTAGATAACTAAGTTTACTATATTTATTCTAATAATAAAGTAGCTAATAGCTACTAAGCTAGCCCGGATTATTTATAAATAAGTTAAGTACTATTTTAATACCCTAGAGGGTATTATTAGTAACTAAGATAAGCTCCTTATTAGCTAATTTTAAGAGGAATTTATAAGAGAGAGGGCTATTAAGCGCTCCCTCTCTACTATATATTATCCCTAGACTAATAGGTAGTCTAAAGGGACGTACTAGATATTAGAAAAGTACTTATAAGCGTACGTTAGTAACTTACTATAAGAATAAGCTATCTAGTTACCCGAGGCTAAGTTTATATATAATAATAGTCGCTATAGTACTACTAGCTACTTACTAATAGAGGCCTTATATAGCTACTACCTGCGTTATATAGAATATATAACCCCTGCGAATAGGGTTATAGTATAGGGTATAAGGGAGTAAATTAAATATATTTTAAGGCTTTATAAGAGGGCTTAGGAATAGTAATTAAAAGCTACTAAGGCGTAAGCTAAGTATTGAGCTCGGAATTACGCCGCAGCCCCTTCGCAAAAAGACTATAATAAATTCACCTAGTTCGCAAGCATAATTCGGGAAATACTATATAGGTATTTTAACCTATACCCTCTACTAGTTAAGGAAAATAATATAAGAACCCTATACGTTCCTACTACTCGCAAGTAAACCCTCGCATAGAGTCGGACGCGCGCCGCACCGGGGCTAATTATATCGGAGCCGAACAGGCCACTGAGGCTCTCGTGGCAACGCCCTCGCTGAACCTTCCAGCAAGGTGCTGCGAAAGCCACGTAAGCTAAGTATTATAACGCGAGGTATAAGGAATAGACCTATTATTAGGGATAGGTTATTAGGCTATTAATAAAAAACGTCTAGTTTAAGAATAAAAAACTAGCGCCTAGGTTTATATAAGTAGCTATTATAGAACTAGTTAGTATATAAGTATATAGAGTTTATCTACTACTATAATACTAAAGGATATATAATATATTCTTAGTTACCTTACTAGAGCTATAGGATAATTACTATATAAGTAGCGAGGGCTCGCTTATATACCTAGAGCTTAAGGACAAGCTAGAGGAATAGGAGGTAAAAAAGATCGTTATATAATAAAGCGTTGGTAATAATATATAATACTTAGTTAAATAGGTAGGATAGCCTATAGAATATAATATATAGGAGCTTATAGAGAACTTAGCGAATATATAAGAGGCTATTTATAAGTTTAATAGATAGTATAAGAGGGCTTATAAGAAGTAGGATAACTAGTTACTAAAACTACTATAATAGGTTAGTAATTATAAACCACGAGACTATAAAATAGAACTTAAATTAGAAGTAAAACGTTAATTAAATTGAGTAGCGAATTATTACTAATATTATAGCGAAAAGGGGTATTATTCTATAAAAGGGGAAAAAGAGCTAACTATTTAATTAGTTATTAATTTCTTAGGATAGCTATAGGGGCGACTACTATAACTACTATAACTACGAGTAGTACTACCGCGACTACTATAGCAACTAGTTGCTAAACTAGCGCTATTAGTATCCTTATTATTACTACCTATAGGCTAACTACTAGCTAACTCGCTACTAGCGCTACTACCCGACTTACTACTAGAACTCTTACTATTAGAGATAGTAATAATAACCTTAGCTCTCTTAGTCTTCTTTACTAACTCTTTGCTACTACTTTAGCTATACTTAGTAGGGGTATAGAGGTAGGAGGCGCAAGAGATAAAGCGAGTACTAGTAATAGTAATAAAATAGGAGGGGTTATTATTAGTAGTATACTTAGCGAGATTTGCTTAAAACTCCTTATAAAACCTAGAGAAAAAGGTAATATTATACTTATAAGTATATATAGGAACTAGCTTTATTAAAACGTTATTAAGTAAGTAGTTAATCTTATTATAGAGGTAGTTAATAGAATTATTATTATAAATATATAGTAGCTAGGCGGCGTTTAGGTACTAAAGAATATTCATACTATTATAAAGGGTATTAACTTAAAAGCTAGTAGTTAGTAGGATAAAATTAGTAAGGGAATAGTAAGTAATAGCTTATATAGACTAGGATATTAAGCATAAGGTGCTTATAGATTAAGGCGAGCTCCTAGAGCTAAAGCTACTTTATATTATAGCTACTACTACTAGTAATAAGATTATAAATAAGCTTAGTAATACGCTTCTATATAATTAAAAAGTTACTAAGCGAAGCTAGAATATAATAATAATAAAGAGGGGTTAGGATATTATTATACTACTAGATCTAGATCTAGAAGAATATATTCTAAGTTATCTAGGCTATACCCTAAAGGTCCTAAGGGACTTATAAAACGTTAATATATAGCAACCTATTAATAACTTAGTAGAGACTTATAGTAGTATATTTCTTCTTATTAAAGTTATAATAAATATACTTCTACGCGTATTCGCTATATATATAGTAAAGGTAGATAATATCTTAATATATTTTATAAAAATAGCTAAGGTAAGGATAGCTACTATTAGTATTACTAGTAAGATCGCTAGAAAGAATCTTAGGATTATAGATATATTTTATAAGAACTATACTTATATATATATTATAAGATATTATAGAGAGCTATTAGCAAGAGGCTAGAAAGGGAGATAAGCGAGATTAGAAGAGAAAAAAGGAAAAGGGAAAAAGCTTAATAATTATAATAAAAGCTTATAAAATAGGCGCTAAAATAGGAGAAGTAGCTAGTTTAAAAAAGATTATAAAGAGGAGAAATTCTAACTAGGTTAGAAACCTTAAAAAGAAGACGCCCTTTTATATTTTAAGTTGCTAGGTAATAAAGCTAAATAATTACTAGTTATATACTACTAAATAGTTATATAACTATTAGTAACTAATTAAAAAATAATAATAATAATTAAAATTTAAAAATACTTATAACATACTAAGAAAACGAAAATATATTATTCGCTATAACTACCTAGATTTAGCGCGGAGAGCGAGAGCAAATAATATAATAAAGGCGTAGAGACGCTGCCCTATAGTTATTAATAATATCTATAACGATATAGAGTTATATTACCCTACTAGTACGCCTTAGGGACCGAGGCTTTAGAGGGGGGGGTAATTATAAGGAATAATAATAAGTGTAGGGTATAGAGCTACGCTATTAGCAAAATATTAGCAAATTAGTAGTAAATATATATCCCCTTAAGAAAGCTCTATAAGCTAGAGACTTAGAAGGTTAAGTAATAGTTTAATATAACTACGTATACCTACGTTTTAGCATTCTAGCCCTTCCTGGTTTAAGCCTATAGCTATACTCTTATAATTCCTTAATATAGAAGGGTCTTACCAATAACGCTCTTATCTTAGAAGAATTCGAAGCTTTATTATATTAGTATCTCTTAAAAGTTAGCACGTCGCTCTTAGCACTTAGGATTATAATAGTAAGGGGTTTATTAGTCTCTAGTTACTAATCTAGTTAATCTCGCTATACTGGTTAGCTTAGCAAGACTGCTAATCTCTATATTAGTATTATATATAGCTATCTTAGCTTAGCTATAACTCGCTAGTTAAATAATAGTAGTTATAATAATATATAAGGGGTAAGGAAAGGAATACGCTCGCTAAAACCTGCTAATAGTATAAAAAGAGAGAAAGGGAGGATTTTAAGGTCTGCATTATTCCTACCTTAATTGTATAAGAAAGTATAGCTATTACTATTCCCTTAGAACTAAGGTAGGGCTATAAATATCTTCCTCTCTTTCGAACTACGTTTTATTATTATTCGTGTCGTTATTATTTATTATTTATAGATCTTTTAAGCTATTATTATATTCAAAGTGGATTAATTCCGTATATATATATATTAATAGCAGGGATATATAGATATAGCGAAGGCACCTAACTCTCTAAGAAGCCTATAAAGGCTATTAAAAAGAGTAAAAGAATCCGCCTCTAGGTACTCTTAGAAAGGGCTAGAACTAATAGGAACTAGAAAGATAGTAAATAAATAGCTCTACTTATAAATAGGTAAGAATATTAAAAGTAGGCTTAAAAGATACATAAAATAATTTATAGATCTAATTAAAAGAGATAATCTAAATTAGACGCGGATTTACTAAGAAAAATACTAAAAGACGAGGTATAAGATTATTAAGGTTTATATTATAATAATTCTAAATAATAATAAAGTCCGCTACGCTCCTCTCCTCTACGCTCTACTCTATAGTCTTCCTATAATAGGCCTATGCGCTAAGGGGGCTTTTTCGAAAGCTGCGCAGCTAAGTCTATCTCATCCCATCCTAGTAACTAGGTTAGAATACCCTACTTATTAGTATTATTAATATTATAAATAACTTAGTAGGACTTCTTAATAGGGGTAGTAGACTTATTCTTAATCTTATTAACTATATAGGATTAAAAAAGGTAGCTATAATACTTAATTAGGTTATAAATCTTAAATTTAAATACTTTATAATTAAGGAGGGTATTATTCTCTTTCTTATAAAACTTTTAAAAGGGGGGATTATTAGTAATAAGCTTATTAGATTTATATAGGGCTAGGGAAAGTTCTTAATTAGCTTTCTCCTTTATTAAGATAAATATTATTAAGTAGTTAACTTCTAATTTAAATGTATTAAATAGGTTAGTAATAGGGTTCCTTTAGAGTTATTCTCTATACTAAGGTAGAGGGGGGGTTACAGTTAGCTTAGTAGCTTTAGGAGCAATAGGGGCTTATGGGTTATTATTTCTAGCTAGGTCGAGGTCTTCTAGGGTATTAGGGTTATTATAGAAGGGTCTTATAGTAGTAGAGGGGAAGTCTTAGGGGCTATAGGGTAGCTAAATAGTAACTATTTTACTTAAAATAGTAATTAATAAATAGGGACCTTACTATTTATCCTTTTCTTAATATACTTTAATCTATAATTATAATACGAGGTAAATAATATCATTAATACTAGGGCTATTATAAGTAGCGAGGGTATTTATAACTTTATATTTAGAGTATTCGTTTCATAAATCCTCTATTGCAATATTAATTACCTTAGCCCTAGTAGTAAGATTAAGGGAGGGTATAGGTTTATTACTAATCTATAGGTATATATTAACGATAGGTAGGGTAGGTATTGAGCTCGGAATTACGCCGCAGCCCCTTCGCAAAAAGACTATAACAAATTCACCTAGTTCGCAGGCATAATTTAGGAAACACTATATAGGTATTTAACCTATACCCTCTACTAGTTAAGGAAAATAATATAGGAACCCTATATATTCCTAATACTCGCAAGCAAACCCTCTAAATATCACCGCATAAAGTCGGACGCGCGCCGCACTGGGGCCGATTACATCGGAGCCGAACGGGCCACTGAGGCTCTCGTGGCAAAGCCACCAAGGTTACGATCACGTGACCGAAGGCTGTGTATTGTCAGGAGGCGCGGAGTTAGAAGGTCTGTTGCACTTGAGCAGGTAAAATCACTATGCAGTGGCCAGAGGCCGTAGGGTAGGTATAAGGCTATTAGGGCTACTAGTACTATTAATTGATTTGAGTACTACTTAAAGGGTAAGAGGGGGCTTAATATAAGGGACTTCCTAGTGAATAATAATATAAGCGCGGTATAGGGGGCTATAATACCTCTCTATTTTACTAATTTAATAGTAGGCTTTAATAGGTATAACTTTAACTCTAACTACTATTAATTTAGTATTATTTTTTAAAAGCTTCTATTACAAAGTTCAATTTAGTATTTATAATAATATAACTAGATAGTCCCTAGTAGATATTAATCTAATAGAGGTAGAGGATTTCTTAGGTAGTTTTTATAGAGAGATTAGAGAGAAAGTAAGTAGTATTAAAACTAGTAGCTATATTAATAATATATTAGGTTACTTTAAGGTAGATAATATTATAGATAATCTTATAGTCAAGTAAATAACTATCCTAGAGGGAGAATTTAAACCTCTAAGGAGCTCTTATATTTAATTAGTAATATTAGTAGACCTTAGTTAACTACTCAATTACTACTATTTAAACGGGGTAACTAGCGCGCTAGAGGAGGGTAGCTAACTTAGTAATAGAGGGGTAACTAAAGTATTAGTAGAAGCGTTATAACTTAGTATCTATTAAATAGCTAGTTTAGGTAAAAACGTCTTCCTTATTAAGGAGAAGCGAGGTATAGCCCTATTTATATATAGCTAGGGCTATAACATTACCTTAAAATAAGAATTATAGAGGTTATTAAAGTAAATACCTATTTAATCTATATTGCTTAAGTAGAGGAGAAAGGGGGTATTAGAGAGTACTATATAGAAAACTATCCTACTAAATACTATCTTAACTATAATAGTACTAAACGAATCCTTGTAGGGGCTATCTCTAAAGCGTACTCTTACGTAGCTAGTATTTACCCTATTAATTACTAATAATAAGGGAATCTATTATAGGGTGTAAGCACGGCGTGACATTTCAAAGGAAAGGTTTGAGAAATAGATAGGTAAATATATTGAATAGTTATCCTTTTTCTAAAGCGTAGAAAAGCTAGGAAAAAAGGTAGGTATATATAGTTAATCCTCTGGAAGCCCCGGAAGTAGTAATAAAGTATATTATAGCTAGTTTAAGCTTATTATAGCTAGGTTTAGCTAGTTAAAACCTTATATGCTATATTAATATCTTAAACCTATTTAGTTAAATCTTATTAGATTTAGTTAAACCTTAGGGTCTAACTTTATCTTATTATCCTAGATGAAAATATAAGCCCTAGGTATGTAGTATTCAACTATATATTATTCGATACGTAATAAAATAAGGATTTTAACTCTATTCTTTATTCTCTTATACCTCCTATATTTATAGAGATATAGGGCTTTAAAGGTAGAATGAGACAAAATCTAATTCAATTTCTAACATAGGGTAATAACCTACCATTAGCTAGTAGTAGAGGCTCTAGTATTACCTAAATCTAGTAGAATGCCCTATAAAACTTCCTTAGAGTACTTATTATTAAGTATAAGTAACTAAGATAGGGTAGAGGCTTTAAATAGGATAAGCTAGGTAGGTAAGAGAGTAAGCTTTAGGTTAGTAGCTAGGTTAATACCTAACATTATATAGAAAGTAGTCTAATTTAGCAGCGAATTAACTAATTTATTATTATTAACTCTTAATATAGTATTAGTAATAAATATAATAAAGTTATAAGGGGAGGAGGGCTAAGATTAATCCTAAAAGTACTACTTAACCTCGCTATTAGTATTGATATTATTCGCTAGGGCTTCTTAGTCCTGACTATTACCCTTAAAGTTAAAAAGGAAGGTATTAAACCCTTCTTTAGTAATATTTTAAGAATACTTAAACTTAAACTTATTAAACTCTTAGGTTTATTTATTATTACTATATTTCTAGGATTAGTATTTAGGCTTACAGTAAATCTAGTATCTTTTTAGATTATTATAGCGATTAGTATAGGAATAATAGTATAGAGAGGGTCCTTATTAATATAGCTAGTTCTACTAGAATCTACTATTATTATTATAGTTTTAGTAGAGGCTATAGTAGTTATTACCTTAAAATCCTTAGTTAGTATATATTGTATTATACTTCTCTAGATCCTCTAAAGCTATAAATTATATATTAATGCTTTAGTTTATTTAAGATATAGTATAAATAGTAGAGTATAGGGAATTATAGAGGTCTTATAAGTTAGTAGGTTACTTATAGATGGTAAGTTAATACTCTTAAACTCCTTAGTAAGTGCTCTAAATCTTATAATAAAGAGGGCCTTTACTTATATTAAATTCCTTACTAAGGTCAGGTCTAATAGTAAAGAGGGCTTTTAATAGGATCTCGAGGTTCTTAATAATATATTTATTAGGGCTTCTATATATAAGATTAGATAATATAGTAGTATTCTATAATTCTTTATTAGTAATATAGAATTCCTTAGTTTTAAAGTGTTCCTTTATCTTCATAACTACCTTAGTATATAATAATAGGGGGTATTTAGTAGTAATATACTAGAGATAATACTCTTAAGTAGCTCCTTTTAATATAAGGGAAAACGCTCTAGTATATTACTATAGGGATATACTAGCTTTAGTATAGCTGTTCTTAAAAATAAAGAGTTTTAAGTCTAATATATCTATTTTATTACTATTATGCTTGAGGGTGTTATTATTATAGAACTTAGTAAGACTCTTAAGTTAGTATAATAAAGGGATCTTATTTAGCGGGAATTAGGCTTATTAGTTCTAACCTATAGGCCTTATGAAGTTAAGACCTTAGGTATTATTCCTAGTATTTTAGAATAAAAAGGGTTAGGTAGTCTCTATGAGAGGGGGGGATAAGGGGCTTAAAATATAGGGGATATAGGAGTAATAGAGGGCTTTTAGTATTATATAAGAGTAGTAATAATAAGGAAGAGAGGGGTTATATTATATTATATAATCTCTATAAAGAAATCGGGGTCTTAATTATACCTTTTAATAATTATTAGATATTCCGATTTAACTAAATTAAGGTTATTATTACTCTATAAGTAGAAGTTAGATTATTTATTAATATTAGTAATATTATCCTCAATTTAATTACTATTATGAATAATAAATATACTATTAGTAATAAGGACCTTCTAAAGGGTATTAATAATATAAGAGTCTACATAGTTAAAGATCTTAATAATATCCTAAAGGTCTTCCTTAAAGTTAGCTTATAATTAGTAACCTTAGATATAGTACTTAAGGTACTTATGACTATAGTAAGTAATATAACTAGTAATCCCAGCTAAGTTAGTCTCTTTAGGGTTAAAGGATTTAACTTAACTATATATCTTATAATTGATAATAGCTTTAAAATTATCAGGGATTAGGATTATTAATTAGTATTAAGATAAAGAGGAAAGAGAGGGAGTAGGAGAGGATTAGGTATTAGTATTATTAGCTACTAGAAAGGAGTAAAAGAGCTATATTTAGAAGTTATATAAGATAATTAGGCTAACCTTTATATATTAATTATAAATACTATCCCTAAGCTATAGCTTTAGGTAGTTAGTTTATATATTAAGTAACTTATAGATATTATTACTTAATCTTCTTCTTATTAATAACCTAATTCCTTCTCTTATATAATATTCTTATATTATTTATTTCCATAAAAAGAGGACCTTTTAGAAGGGATTACTTACTTCCCTAAAGAGGGAACCTAAAGAGGGATCAATAAGAGACCTTCCCTAAAGAGGGGACCTTCTTAATAAAAGAATTACTTAGAGGGGAAGAGTTAAAAGAGAGGAAAGTTTAAAGGATTACTTAATAGACTTCTTTAAGAAAGAGACCTTCTTAATAAAGGGATTACTTAGGGAAGGGGTTTAAAATACTTATTTACTTACTTTATTAGATCTTATTAACCCTAAAGAGGGGATTCCTTAAAGAGGAAATTATTACTTACTTATTATTTATAATAGATTTTAAAGTAATAGGAGTAGTAGATTTAAAAGAAGATAAGAAGGGGAAAAGTCGAGGTTGGAATAAATAATATAATTAATTATTATTAACTAATTTAGGTAGGTTTTAATAAGGACTTAGTATATATCTTTTTACTCTAGAAACATAAGTACTATTAGTATAAGCTAATTAAAGTAGATCTACCGGACCTTTATTACTAATAGAGTAGCTACTACTAAAGGCTTTTTAATACTTATTATAATTAAGATATAATAAATATAATATAAACGTTACTACGAGAGCCTTAGTAGCCCGTTTAGCTCCGATATTAAGTTCGGAATTACACCGCAGCCCCTTTGAAAAAAGACTATAATAAATTTACCTAGTTTATAAGTATAATTTAAGAAATACTATATAGGTATTTCAACCTATACCCTCTATTAGTTAACGAAAATAATATAGGAACCCTATATATTCCTATTACTTATAAGTAAACCCTCGCATAAAGTCGGACGCGCGCCGCACTAGGGCTAATTATATCAGAGCCGAACGGGCCACTAAGGCTCTCGTGGCAACGCCCTCGCTAAACCTTCTAGCAATTAGCTCCGATATAATTAGCCCCGGTGCAGCGCGCGTCCGACTTTATAATATTTAGAGGGTTTGCTTATAAGTAGTAGGAATATATAGGGTTCCTATATTATTTTCTTTAACTAATAGAGGGTATAAGTTAAAATATCTATATAATATTTCCCGAATTATACCTATAAACTAGATAAATTTATTATAGTCTTTTTATAAAGGGGCTGCAGCGTAATTCCGAACTCAAATATAGTATAAATATAAAAAGGTTAAGAAGTTAAGGTTATAAAGTTATAAAGTTATAAGGAGGAGGAAGGTAGGAGAGGGGTCATTTAGATAGAGAAGGGGGGAGGTAGTAGCCTAAAGTTATAAGGTTAACTTTTAGTAACTATGAATAAACCTAATTTAATAGTTACTATAAAGGTTAAAGTTATAATCCCTTTAAAAATATCTTATATAGGTAGTTAGGGCTTATTATATTTAGAAGGTATAAAATTTAAAGCTATAAATAGCTTTAGAATTATATAAATATTATATTAATACTATAGTTAAGGCGGGTAGCTATTACGGGCTATGCCTAGTTTCAGAGGGCGCGCATTAGGGCGCGCGCTATCCTAAGCACTTAAGTATAGCTAAGTAACAAGTAGTTAGCTTATTATTACGTACCTTTTATAATACTTTAGCTTAATTAATAGCGCCTCTGCGCGCGCGCGCGCGCGCCTATATACGCTAAAGGCTAAGGTGCTATTAGCTATAGCACTACGCCTAAAGTGGGGTCCGCTCCTTTAAATATAATAAGCTAACCTAAAGGTCTAGGGTTTAAACCTAGGTGCGCATAGAGGTAGCGCGAGGGTTCTATTCCCTAGCTTATAAAGTAGTATAGGCTTTAGGGGTATATAGCTAAGTATAAATCGTAGAGTAAGTCACCTACTATAAGTCTATAACGGGCAGGTGTGCGTAGCTAGTAGTGGAGAGAGGGGATAGTATTATAACTTATGCCTAGTTTTATAGGGCGCGTATTAGGGCGCGCGCTATCCTAAGCACTTAGGTATAGGTAAGCAATAAGTAGTTAGCTTATTATTATATACCTTTTATAGTGCTTTAGCTTAATTAATAGCGCCTCTACGCGCGCCCGAGCGCCTATATATTCTAAAGGCTTAGCTACTATTAGCTATAGTACTACGCCTAAAGTAGGGCCCGCTCCTTTATAGTAGCTAGGATTACGGTAATTTATTTTAGTAGGTAATTAGGGCTTATTACTACTCTTCTCTCGTAGTAAGTAGTTAGGGCTTATTACTGTTATCTTAGGTTATTATTATTATTAATATAAATAGAGGGTTAGTAGTAATAGATTTAAGTATTAAGAATGGGGTTATAAGAAAGAGAAATAGCGAGGTTAGTGTTAATATTAAAAAGTACTAAATACTATTAAATATATTAAATTTATTAAAAAGACTTATAGGAGTTAAAATTAGTAAAATAAGTAGTTAATTTAAAGTAGAAAGAGGGGAACTTAGTAAAGGGCTCTCAATAATTATAATATTAATAAGAAGGTAGTATAGCTAATAAGTATACAATATAGCGTTTATGGTAATTATAAGGGTAGTAGAAGGTATTAAAAGAGGGTAAATATAAGGGGAAAGTAATAACTTTACTAATATAATAAGGCCTCTAGCTACTGCATAGTGATTTTACCTGCTTAAGTGCAACAGACCTTCTAACTCCGCGCCTCCTAATAATATATAGCCTTCGGTCACGTGATCGTAATTGCTAACTACCTTTCCTAACCATAGCTATACTTATACGTGCCCTACTAAACAGCCTCACGATCTTTAACTTCATATTAATAATAATATAGTTTTTAATTATTTAAACTATGAAACTATTGACTTTAGATTTATCGTGGGTTAAATAAGGATAAGGAAGAGGGAGAGGCATAAAGCCCTGCTCGTAGCAGCAGAGCTTCTTATACTTCTAGCTATAAGAACCTCTTAGGAAAGACCTCTTTAGTTAAGGAGTTACCTCTTATATAATAATATTTATAATACCTTACTAGAAGGTTAATAGTTTAGATTAAGGAGTTATCTTATATAGTAGCTTTACTTTAAGAGCCTTAGTAGCTTATTTAGCTCTAATATAATTAGCTTTAGTATAGCGCGCGTCTAACTTTATTATATTTAGAGGGTTTACTTATAAGTAGTAGGAATATATAGGGTTCTGATATTAATTTCCTTAACTAATAGAGGGTATAGGTTAAAATACCTATATAGTATTTACTAAATTATACTTATAAACTAGGTAAATCTATTATAGTCTTCTTATAAAGGGGCTGCGGCGTAATTCCAAACTTAACCAATATAATAAAAGATTATAAACTAAGAATTATTAATATTAGGGTTATAATAGGGTAGACTATAGTTATTATTAATAATAAGGGATTTAAAACTTCGCTTATAATATACAAGAATAACTTTAGAGGTCCTAGGTTAGAAGTAGAGGCTAAACTATTAGTAGTTAAATCCTAAAATCTCTATTAATATAAGAATTATATATAAGAGAAGGATTAGGATTATTAAGTACTAAATATTATCTCTTTAGTTTGTTAATCCTTACTAATTTATAGTTATAGTATAATAATAAAGTTAACTACTAATTGGTATGAGTTTTATAATACTAGTATTAAAGAGAGAGGAGGTTAAGCGTAATATTAAAGTCTAAATTAATAATATTTATTACGGGCTACGCCTGGGTTAAGCCTACCTAGGCTTCTACCCAGGTTTACTACCTTAGGGAGTGTTTTAACCCGTTAGATATAGAAGGACCAGGGTTACCCCGTTGGCACGCCTAACGCCTAAATAATACTTATATATAAAATAATATAGGAATAATAAGCCTTACTTAGTATAGAAGAACTATAGTATAGGTTATATAACGATAAGATAAGGAAATAATTTGTAGGGTATAAGTAAGAGCGCTTAGTAATTAGTTAGCTATACTAACTAATTATGATTACCTATACGCCTAGGTAATCGCTTAAAGGTAGACTAAGAATACTATTTAGGACTTATATATAATATAGACTTAGGCCTAGCTTAAGAATAGACTTCTATAGCTCTTTAGTTATTAACTTATAACTTATCTTAGATAACTCAGCCTTATCTTATATTATAACCCTTTATAAGGAATATAACTAATTATTATATTCCTTAACCCTAGATCTATTTAGTAATATAGCCTAATAAAACTATACTATTCACTAAGCGTTATCCCTTAGCTTCTATTAATAGAAACCCTACTATTAGATAGCTAATTATAATACTTTAATTACTCCTATTTAATAAGTTAACCTTTAAGACTTACTAAATAGTATAGATAATATATCCTCTCGCGCTTCTATTAAATTACTTACTCCTAGCTCCTCTACTAGCTCTAGTAAATAGTAGCTTAGTAACCTTAGGAAGGAAATAGATAAAGCTAAGATATAAAATACTAATAATAATAATAAGGAGATAGTTCTTATCTATAATAATATATAATAAATCTAGAGAAACTTCTAAGATACTCTTAAAATTAAGAATAATATAAGGGAACTTTAGAATCTTATTAACTAGCTTAATATATAGCTTTACGCTAAGGAAGCTAATAATAATAAACTTTAGAAAGAAGTTAGAACCCTCTAAGCTATTAAGAATATTATTAATACTCTAGTCTAGGATAAGCGTGAGAAACTTAAATTTAGCTTACTTAATACCTCTAATAATACCCTAAGATAGCCTAAAGGATTCCTAATCTAAGTTAAGAATTACTAGGACTTCTAGTATAATAGCTTCTAGAATAAGACTAAGAAAGTTTGCTATGCCTTAACCTTTTTTAAGGGATAGGCCTTATAGTAATTTAAACCCTTCCTTAAGGAATACCTATCTCAAGGAATACTAGATAAATATTCTACTAAAGTATAAGATATCTTTAGTAACTTTCAAGGATTTAAATACGCCTTAAAATCCCTATTCTAGGATCTAAATAAAAAATAATAAGTAGAATAAGACTTACTTCGCCTGAAGTAGACTAAGTTAGCTAAAGACTATGCTATAGAACTAAGACGTATTTATATATAGCTAGACTTAACTAATAAAAGTAAGATCTTTATAATCTATATTAACCTTAAGGATAGAGTTAAGGATGAGATTAGTAAGGTTAATTAACCTAATAACTTCCTTTAGTATACTAAACTCGCTATTAAGATTAATAACTAACTCTATAAATAAAAAAAAGAAAAGGGAGAATAATAATAATTCCCTAACTAAGGATGTAAGCTTTAATAGTAACTACCTAACTTATATCGACCTAGTAATAACTATTAAGTTAAACGACCTAATAATTAGTAATATAACCCCTAAGCACTATAGTATACTACTACTTGTAAATACTATAATAAACCTATAGATCTTAGTATAGCTTATAAGGACCCGAATACTAGAAAAACAACCTTTAAATATTATAACTACGATAAACTAGGATATATCGCACGAGACTACCGCTAGCTTAAGAAGAAACTATTTATACTAGTTCCTAAACGAACCCGGCAAGTTAGTACTACTACTAAATATATACCCCACGATCGACTTAACTAAACTGCTTATTATATTAATAATTATAGAATCTATTCGGACTCTACGGAATAAGTAGGATAATACCCTAAGAATCCCTACTAATTAGGATACGACCTTACTAGAATTCAACTAGTACCTACTAAAAGAATTATAATAGGATATTATAGCTATACTAAGCTTAAAAGAAAGACCCTTAAGTAGCTTAATAAAATATTATAGGATAGATAATTAGAACTATTACCCTTAATACCTATAATACTATATATATAAATAAGCTCCGTATCTCACGTCTTAGAATAGCCCTTAGGGTATACTAGGAGAAAATACTTAAAGAATTAGATAATATTATATAATAATAATAGATTAGAGCTATTTAACTCTAGATAGAGTAATAAACTAATACTAGGAATAACCCTAAGTAAATCTAATAAATTAATAAAGAAGTATCTTAACTAATAGAGGAATCTAATACTCCAAATAAAGATACTCGAGAATGCCTTAATCCCTATATAAGATAATAAATTAATAACTAGACCTAAAGAGAAGAACTAAATACCCCCTATAATTTAAATAAACCTCGTGACGTTATATATTAATATACTTAGCTAGAAGTTACCTATAGGCTTGTTCCTAGTATTAGTAATACTAGTTCTAAAGAGGAGATATCTAACAATAAAGAACTTAACCTATTCTAATATAAAGATATTAAGCCTCTTTATAATAACTAAGTAATATACTTTTATAGTACTACGTTAGAACGATATAAGTATATACTAGAGTTAACCTTAACTAAATAAGATAATCCTTAACTAGTAATTATATACCCTATATACTACTAAGTATTTTAAGTATATTACTTCAATAATAAATATAAGGAATATCTAGGAGAGAAGCATAATTACTAGTTCTACCCTCGTAAGAAGAATAAGCAACCTATTGCGAGGGGTTAGACCCGAGTTTATTTAACAAGAGGTTGCTATAATACTATTTATTTAAGCTAAAGAGGAAAAGGGGAAGTTTTCCTCTCTAGTAGAGATTTTACTAGTCTATAGGGAATAACTAGGTAGGCCCTAGGTAGGCCCTAGGTAGCTCCTTAAGGTAGTAAACCTGGGCAGAAGCCTAGGTAGGCTTAACCCGGGCGTAGCCCGTAATACCTATCCCTTATACCTACCTCGCTACCTAACTTCCTTACTAGTAACTACGATCTTTTAATAGAGATAGAACTATAATATTTATACTAAGCTATAACTACCCTATATCTTACTTAAATAATAAAACTATATTATAAGAAAAATACTAACGAGACTAATATAAGGTCTATTTGATATAGAAGGCAAAGGCTTTATAATTACTATAAAAAGGAAGCAGCCTACTACGAGTATATATTAGAGAGAATAGCTTAACTAAAGCATAACGTAAAGGAAAGCAAATTATAATACCTAGAAGTATATAATAGTTAAAAAACTAGACTTACCTACTAATATAGGATAAGAATAAGCAATAATAATAAAGTCCCTATATAGCACCGAAGCACTACTTTTAGAAGAATTATACCTTATATTTAATATAATAATTAATAGAGAACTAACGCTTATAATAATAAACTATAAAGCATAAGTAAATTTTATATTACTAAGAATAATGAATTAAAGATAGATTACTTAGAAGAAGAAAACTCTAAGAAGTAAGTACTACTTATAAAACGTTAAAAGAGATAGAGTTTAGTATAAAAGAGGCTTTATTAATTTAGAGATTATATAACTCCCTTTAAATTACTATAGCTAGAAAGAGTAACTTTACTTATTATTATAGAGATAGGAGGTAAATATAACGTTATCCTAGAGCTTCTATAGTTATAGAAGTATAACCTATAGGTAGATTAGAAAACTAGCTAACTCTAATAAGTAGAGGACTTAGTCCCTAAGTAGTAACCTAAGAGAGGTATCTTAAACGAGCCTAGAAAGACTCCTAAAGCGACGTGAAACCCTATATACTTATGAATTAGAGATATAAGCGCTAGGATATTATTAGTAATAAACATTAATAAGGAAGATCGATTACTATTTATTCTAGTAGAATACTAGTAATATAAGAGGTTATTTACTAAAGAACTCGATATAGGATTACTAGAATATAGTAGCTATAACTATAAGATTAAGCTAAAACTAGGAAAAGAACTAATATTTAAAAAGATCTATAGACTTAATTAAGAAGAAATGAAGTACTCGACGCTTACCTACAAGAGAACCTTAAGAAAGGATTTATTAAACTCTCGATATTACTAGTAGGGTATCTTATACTCCCTATATTAAAACAGAATAGTAAGAAATAACTATATATTACCTATTAGAAACTTAATGATACTACTATTAAGAACTATTACCTGTTACTACTTATCTCTAAGCTATATAACCTCCTATATAGTATAAACTAGTTTATAGCTCTTAAACTTAAGAGAGCTTATTAACCTTATCCGTATTAAGAAAGGCGAAGAATAGAAAATAGTATTTAAAATATAACGTAGATACTTTAAATCGCTTATAATACAGTTTAGACTTATAAATATACTCGCTATATTCTAAACAATAATTAATATAACGCTTTGGTGATACCTTAATAAATTCGTTATAATATATCTTAATAATATCCTTATCTTCTCTTAAACTCTAAAAGAATATAAAAAGTATATATATAAAGTACTCTAATAATTATAAAAAGCGAAACTCTTAATTAAGCTAGCTAAAAGCAAATTCCACTAGTAAGAACTTGAAATCCTTAGATTTATTATTACACTAGGAATTATCTAAATATCTAAGGATAAGATTAAGGTAATTTATAATTAGCTTATACCTACTTATATCAAAATATATAATTATTTCTTAGATTTATTAACTTCTATTAACGCTTTATTTATAACTATAGAGAAACTAATAGATAACTCTAAGACCTTACTAAGAAGAATAAAATATTCTAATAGACGGATAAATACTAGAAAGACTTTAAAAGAATTAAGTAATATATAGAAGAAGATATTATCTTATTAATCCTAGATCCTAATAAACTATTCGAACTTAAAACTAATACCTTAGACTTCGCTATAAGCGCGTAGCTCAGATAATATAATAAAGAAAACTAATTATAACTAGTAGCATTTATATTTAAAAAGTTTAATAGACTAGAACTTAATTACTAAATCTATAATAAGGAACTTATAGTAATTATTAAAGCATTTAGAGAATAGCGACTATAACTATTAGGAATAAAACACCTAGTTAACGTATATACTAATCATAAGAACCTCCTATATTTAATAACCTCGAAAGCACTTAATAAATAATAAATTAGAGAGTTAGAATTTCTATTTAAATTTAACTTTAAGATTAATTATAAGAAAGGTAATAAAAATAGAAAAGCTAATACTCTTAGCTAATAACTAGACTATAATATCCTAGTACTAGAAGAAACCTAAGTTATCTTAAAGCAAGATAAGAATAGAAACCTTATACTAGCTACGAAACCTCTAATAATAGCTAGGAAGGGTAGTACTAGCGCGAATAGATAAATAACCCCTAAAGCTATTAGAAAGGTATACGCAGCCCTAGTATATAGATACTAAGGCGTTACTAAGACATAGAAACGTATTTAATAATATTATAATAAAACTACTATATAGTAAGAAGTAGTAAATACTATTAAAGACCATAAAACCTATATAAAAAGCAAGTCTAGTTAATACTAACCCTATAGAAAGATTTAACTACTACTAGTACTAGAAGTAGTATAGTAATCTATCTCGCTAGACTTTATTATTAAGCTACTAAACTCACGAGAACTAATAACTAATACTAAGTATAATAGCATTTTAGTTATTATAGACTAACTCACGAAGTATACTTACTTTATACCATATATAGAATTAAGTACTATAGAAGCCGTTAGTTATATATTCCTTAAAACTATTATTAGCTAATATAGCCTACCTATAGAAATTATATTAAATAGAGATATATTATTTACTTCTAAGTTTTGGAGATCTCTAATCTCGCAGCTTAGAACTAATTATAAGCTCTTAACTGCCTTTTATCTATAAACTAATAGATAAACCAAATAAATTAACTAAATTCTTAGGACCTATCTACGCTATTATATTAACTATAAGTAAGATAATTAGGTATTACTACTACTAATAGCCTAATTTACCTATAATAATATAGTAGGAGAAAGTATAGAAGAATTACTATTCTATCTTAACTACGGATTTAACCTAACTACCTATAGAGAACTATAATAAGGCCTAGTAGCGCTTAAGGCTATAGTAAATATTAAGGAAACTTAAGAAATTTAATAAGAACTACCTAGAGACCTCGAATTTATATATAAACATATATATAAATACGCTAATAAGAAAAGAGTTAAGGGACTAACTCTAAAGGAGGGAGATAGTATCTACCTTATATAATAAAATATTAAAATAAGATAACTAAATAACAAATTAGATTATAAAAAGCTTATACTATTTTAATCTAGTACTAGTTATAATAATATTAGTTAATAGTCGAGGTTTAATATATTTAGTGACGTTAGTAGCTTAGTTAGGTTAGCTAGCGTTAAGGGGTTATTCGGGCTAATTAGTATTAATAGGTCTATTAGCTTAATTAAATTTAGTAATAATAGGTTTATTATCTCCCGCTTAAGGCCTCTCTAGAATTAATAGAAATAGGTATACTAGTGATATTAATAGTAAAATATAGGTTATATTTAAGGGAGTTCTATATAATATTATAGAGGGGTAGCTACTCGAGGTTTAAGATAGTATTAGGAAATTAGTAATAGAACTTAATTTAGTTTATAGATAGTAATTAGGTAACTAAGTAAGTATTAGTACCTAAGTAGATAATAAATAAGGTATTAGAAATATTATAACTAGTTCTATAATATTAGGTCTCTTAGTTAAGGGCGCGCTTAAAGATTTCTTATTATAAACGTAGTATCTAGGCTTATTATAAGGGATCTTAATATTAGGTAGGTAGTAGCGAATATAGTTAAGAGTAATATACTTAGCGTCTTTATATTTAGAGGGTTATCTATTTATAGTAAAGTAATACCCAGGTATATATAATATAGGTTACTCTAGTAGCGCTAAGCGTATAATAACGTAGAGCGTTAGCAAGGTTCCTCGATATCTAAACGAGGATAATAGTAATAAAGGGAGATATATAAGTATAATAATAGTATAGTAACGGGGTTAAAGGCGTTAACGCTCTTCTATAAAATATATATATAGAGGGAAAAATACGCTTAATACTAAGCGGGCGAAGGCGGTAGTAATAACTAGTAGGGTTACTTAGTAATATAAATTTATTTTATATATATATACTTAAGTGCTAATCTTTCTTATTAGTTAAATAAGAGTAGGGATTAACCTTCTAGCGAGGAGGGTAGTTACGTTTATAAAGGTTCTTATAGTACTAAGGGTAGAAGGAGTTTAAGAGGGAAGGTGTAATAGGCGTAGTTATCTTTACTAATAGGATAGATATAAATATCGCTATTATTAGGGTAAAGTTCTTAGATACTCTAAGCGCGCTAAATATCTTTATTTTATAATAAGGCCTTATTTATAATACTCTTTTATAGTCTACCTATCTATTTAAGGCGCTTTAAGCAGCGTATTCCTTATTTATAATATATATTATATTATTCTACTAGGTTCTTATAAGGCCTTCTTCTTAAGCGCCTTAGTAGTCGTTTACTAGGCTCTAATACTAGTTTAATACCCTATTAGATAGGTCTTTAAGCTTATACTTATCTATAGAATTATTCTATCTCTTATTCCTTACTTTTAAATATAGTAATAAGTTTATCTGTGTTTATAATATCTTTATCTATCTATATAATATATATTAGTAGGTAACCTTTCTATTTAACTAGATATTATACCTTTCCTCGCGCGAGGGTTTACTCCTTAAGAATGCTTTTAATCTTAAAATACTTATATACTTTAAGCTAATAAATATTATTATCTTCCTTAATATTAACTAGGCCTTAGTAGTTATCTTAATAGTTAAATAAGTTACTCCTAGGGGCTAGTACTCGTATAAGTTAGATAATAGATATAACTAGGTGAATATTTATATTAGGTAGAATATCGAGGCGGTATACTAACTTACTAATATATTTAAGGACCTTAAATAGAATATACTAGTAGCTATACTTTAGGTTTAGCTATCCTAGTAGATAATATCCTAATCCTATGTTAAGGTATACCTAGTTACCTAGCTTAAAAGTAATAAAACGATATTTTTTATTATTAAGCTCGGAATTACGCCGCAGCCCCTTCGCAAAAAGACTATAACAAATTTACCTAGTTCGCAGGCATAATTCGGGAAATACTATATAGGTATTTTAACCTATACCCTCTACTAGTTAAGG
>JAVHLU010001401.1:0-31318 GCA_036785755.1 Colletotrichum ledebouriae | reverse complement strand
TAGGTTATTATATACCCTATAGAGTAGCCCTTCTTTAAGTAGGTCCTCTATATTACTAAGGTAGAGGTAGCCTAGGTAGCCTAGGTAAATATTAGTAAGTATAGCTTATACTAACTACTTTAATATATAGAGAGCGTTACTAATAATAATATAGCTACTAGCGGACGAAGTAGTAATAGAGGTAGTATTAGTAGCGTAGGTAGTGCGCGAGAGGAAAGGTTAATAGTTTTATAGTCTATTAAATAATTAAAAACCACGTTATTATTAATATAAAGTTAAAGATCGTGAGGCTATTAATAGGCACGTATAAGTATAGCTATAGTTAGGAAAGTTATAATCACGTGACCGAAAGCTATATATTATTAGGCGGCGCGGAGTTAGAAGGTCTATTGCACTTAAGCAGGTAAAATCACTATGCAGTGGCCAGAGGCCGAGTTATAATTATATAAACGAAGGCTATATATTATTAGGAGGCGCGGAGTTAGAAGGTCTATTATACTTAAGCAGGTAAAATCACTATGCAGAGGCTAGAGGCCTTAAATAATATTATAAAGGAGGACCTTAAGGCTATTCTATAGACCCCTCTAGTAAAGCTAAAATTCTAGGATTACCTCTAGAAAGCTAACCTCTTAGTAATAAATACTTATTCTAGTAATATAAGAGTATTATTAATTCCTATATAAATAATTACTTAGGGGGATTAAAATAAGTTTCCCTTATTAGGTTTAAGCTACCTAGATTATTTAATAACTTAATAAAATAAGACTAATATATGAAGTTCGGAATTACGCCGCAGCCCCTTCGCAAAAGGACTATAATAAATTCACCTAGTTCGCAAGCATAATTTAGGAAGTATTATATAAGTATTTTAACTTATACTATCTACTAGTTAAGGAAAGTAATATAGGAACCCTATATATTCCTACTACTTATAAGCAAACCCTCGTATAAAGTTAGACGCGCGCTATACTAGGGCTAATTATATTAGAGCTAAATAGGCTACTAAGGCTCTTATAGCCTAGAAACGCCCTTACTAAACCTTCTAGTAAGGTACTACGAAAGCTACTATATAAGATAACTCCTTAACCTAAAAGGTTAACCTTCTAATAAGGTACTAAAGGTACTATAAATACTATTATATAAGAGGTAACTCCTTAACTAAAGAGGTCTTTCCTAAGAGGTTCTTATAGCTAGAAGAATAAGAAGCTCTACTATTATAAGTAGGGCCTTATACCTCTCCTTCTTCTTTATCCTTATCCCTTAACTATATTAGTACTAGACCCTATATATAAATATACTAAGCCTAAGCGAGATATACCTTTTAATATAAATAATATAGAGGGGATTACTAGAGAGTTTAGCCTCGATATAACTAATAAAACCTACTCCTTTATTAACTACTACGCTATATATAGAGAGTATATTATTAATATAGCCCTTAAGAGGGCTTACCTTAATACCCCTATAGGGGACTCTATAAGGTATAATAGTATTAGAGCTAAGTAAGTAAACTTAGTAATAGAAGTTTAATAAGTTATTATATACCCTATAGAGTAGCCCTTCTTCGAGCAGGTCCTCTATATTACTAAGGTAGAGGTAGCCTAGGTAGCCTAGGCCTATTAGGGCTTAAATATTAGTAAGTATAGCTTACGCTAACTGCTTTAATATAGAGAGAGCGTTACTAATAATAATATAGTGAAAATAGTAACGACTTCTAGCGGATAAAGCGGTAATAGAGGTAGTATTTAATAGCTGCGCGGGTAGTGCGCGAGAGGATAAGTTAATAGTTTTATAGTTTAAATAATTATAAACCATGTTACTATTAATATAAAGTTAAAGATCGTGAGGCTATCTACTGGGGCACGTATAAATATAGCTATAGTTAGGAAAGGTAGTTAGTAATTATAATCACGTAACCGAAGGCTATATATTATTAGGAGGCGCGGAGTTAGAAGGTCTATTGCACTTAAGCAGGTAAAATCACTATGCAGTAGCTAGAGGCCAAGACTAATATATATATATTACTTATATAGTAATATATAAGGATAAAATAAAAGAGATTAAAGAGTTATATAAAGTTATAATTTAGTTTAAAGATTATATTTAAGAGATAATCTATCCTAAGTATTATTAAAATTTATTTTATCCTAAAGAGCTTAATTACTAAGGATATTACTTAGTTAAAAACAAAAATAGGGATTAATAAAATCTATTAGCTTAAAGCTATTGGAGAAGTATATATTGAAATCTCTTAAATTCCCTATAAAGAGAAGATCATAATATAGAAAGCGACTTCTAAATAGATTATAAAGTATAAAATAGCTATATTAGAGCTAGAACCTATTGAAGTAATAGAGAGTAGTAGTAAGTTAAAATAGTTTAATAACTCTATTTATATTACTTATTAAATACTCCTTATACTATAAGTAATAATATATAAGTTAACTTATAGAAAGGATATTAATAATAGAACTTTAAACTTATTTAATCTTATTAAGAGTATATATAGAGAGATCTCTGATATAATTAATTTAACAAGCTCTAAGTTATATATTATAATAGAAGAGGTATTTAAGCTAATAACAACTAATATCTTAATTTATATATTAAAATACCCTTAATTATAAAGCGATTTAAGAAAGAGATAAACTAATTAAAAGTCTGATAACTAATAAAATAAGTAAAAGAAAGGAACTAGTAAGTATAAGGCGTATTCTATATTTTACTAACCCTTATCAAAGTATTAGTATATTTTTATTAATAAGGTGCTAGATTATTAAACTCTAAATAAGGCTATTACTAAGTTAGTTAAGAAGTAATATAAAAGGGAATTAATAAATAAGATTAACTATTTAAAGATCTCTATAAAGGATTAATAACTCTTAATAAGGGACTAAGAAAAGACTAGACCTAAGGGAGTAGTATTTCTAATAGCTTATAATTATAAGCTATTTAAATTTGTATTACTAGATTCAGAATAAATAGTTTATATTTTAAATAACCTTATTTAGTTTAAAATCCTCTATAATACTTATAATAAAGACTTTACCTTTATAAGATCTAAGCTAATACTTATTGAGCTCGGAATTACGCCGCAGCCCCTTCGCAAAAGTACTATAATAAATTCACCTAGTTTATAGGTATAATTGGGAAATACTATATAAGTATTTTAACCTATACCCTCTACTAGTTAAGGAAAATAATATAGGAACCCTATATATTCCTACTACTTATAAGCAAATCCTCTAAATATTACTATATAAAGTTAGATATGCGCTATACTAGGGCTAATTATATTAGAGCTAAATAAGCTACTAAAGCTCTCGTAGTAATACCCTTGCTAAACCTTCTAGTAAGGTGCTATAAAAGCTACTATATAAGAGAACTCCTTAACTTAAAAGGTTAACCTTCTAGTAAGGTGCTAAAAGTACTATAAAAGCTACTATATAAGATAACTCCTTAACTTAAGAGGTTAGCCTTTGAGTAAGATATTAAATGTAAATACTATTATATAAGAGGTAACTCCTTAACTAAAGAGGTCTTTCCGAAGAGGTTCTTATAGCTAGAAGCATAAGAAGCTCTACTATAAGTAGGGCTTTATACCTCTCCCTCTTCCTTATCCTTATCCCTTAACTGTATTAATACTAAACCCTATATATAAATACTCTAAGCTTAAGTAAGGTATACCCTTTAGTATAAGTAATATAAAGGGGATTACTAGAGAGTTTAGCCTTAATATAATTAATAAAACCCGCTCCTTAATTAACTACTCTATTATATATAGAGAGTATATTATTAGTATAGCCCTTAAGAGGGCTTATCTTAATACCCCTATAGGGGACTTTATAAGGTATAATAATATTAGAGCTAAGTAAGTAAACTTAGTAGTAGAAGTTTAATAAGTTCTTATATACCTTATAGAGTAGCCTTTCTTTAAGTAAGTACTCTATATTACTAAGGTAGAGGTAGCTTAGGTAGCCTAGGCTTATTAGGGGAACGTTAGTAAGTATAGCTTATACTAACTAATAGGGAGAGCGTTGCTAATAATAGTATAGCTAGTAGACGAAGCGGTAATAGAGGCGGTATTTAGCAGTAGCGCGGGTAGTATACGAGAGAATAAGTTAATAGTTTTATAGTTTAAATAATTAAAAACTACGTTATTATTAATATAAAGTTAAAGATCGTGAGGCTATTAATAGGTATATATAAGTATAGCTATAGTTAGGAAAGTTATAATCACGTGACCGAAGGCTATATATTATTAGGAGGCGCGGAGTTAGAAGGTCTATTACACTTAAGCAGGTAAAATCACTATATAGTAGCTAGAGGCCCTTAAGGAGCTTATTTAAATACTTAGTATTTAAATTAAGCTATTTATATTAAATACCTAGGCTTAAAATAGGGGGGGAGAGAGGATTATAATAAATATAAAAGCGAAGGCTAGATATCTTTATATATTATTAAAATTATTACTATATTTATAGCTAGGAATATATATAATAGCAATGGCCTCTGGCCACTGCATAGTGATTTTACCTGCTTAAGTGCAATAGATCTTCTAACTCCGCGCCTCCTAATAATATATAGCCTTCGGTTACGTAATCTTACTAACTACCTCTCCTAACTATAGTCGCACTTATACGTACCCGTTATATTAGATAGCCTCACGATCTTTAACTTTATACTAATAATAACGTGGTTTTTAATTATTTAATAGACTACAAAACTATTAACTTTTCCTCTCGTATACTACCCGCGCTGCTATTAAATAACGCTTCTATTATTACTTTATCCGCTAGCTATACTATTATTAGTAACGCTCTCTCTATAGTAGTTAGCATAAGCTATACTTACCGACGTTTAAGCCCTAAGGGGCCTAGGCTACCTCTGCCTTAATAGTACAGAGGACCTAGTTAAAGAAGGGCTACTCTATAGGGTATATAATAACTTACCTAGCTTCTATTACTAAGTCTACTTACTTAGCTATAATATAATATTAAATATCCCCTCTAGGGGTATTAATAAGAGCCCTCTAAAGGGTTATATTAATAATATACTTTTTATATAAAATAGAGTAATTAAAGAAAGAGTAGGTTTTATTAATTATATTAATACTAAACTCTCTAGTAAGCTCTCGCGCGTTATGAGCGTTAAAAGGCATACCTCGCGCAGACTTAGCGTTTTTATATATAGGGTTTAGTACTAATATAGTTAAGGATTTATTATAGGTTATAGGTATACCTAGAACTTCGTGAATAAGGATAAGGAAGAGGGAGAGGTATTAGACCCTGCTCGTAATAGAGCTTCTTATGCTTCTAGCTATAAGAACCTCTTAGGAAAGACCTCTTTAGTTAAGGAGTTACCTCTTATATAGTAGCGTTTACTTTACTAGAAGGTTAACCCTTTAGGTCAAGGAGGTATCTTATATAATAGCTTTCGTAATACCTTTAATACCTTATTAGAAGGTCGACCTTTTAGGTTAAGGAGTTATCTCCTATAGTAGCTTTTCTAGGCCACGAGAGCCTTAGTAGCCCGTTTAGCTATAATATCATTAGCCCTAGTGTAGCGCGCGTCTGACTTTATATAGTTATATTTAGAGGGTTTACTTATAAGTAGTAGGAATATATAGGGTTCCTATATTATTTTCCTTAACTAGTAGAGGGTATAAGTTAAAATACCTATATAGTATTTCCTAAATTATACTTACGAACTAAGTAAATTTATTATCGTCTTTTTGCGAAGGGGCTGCGGCGTAATTCCGAACTTAATATAATAGCAATAGAAATTTATAATTATAATCTATTATAATTAAGGGGATAGAAGACGCTTTATAAGCTCTTATATAGACTTATAAAGGGTAATACTACTATACTAGATATTTCTTACCTTTACTAATATGGCTATAACGTCTTTATAATTACTAGTTAAGCCTAGTTATATAAGAACTAACTTTAGCGTTTTAACTTAAGGGCTTAGATTAGATACCTTATAAGCTATACCTCCTCTAACCTATATTAAATATAGTACCTAGCTAAGCGAGAAGTTATTATTATATTAGATATTTAATTTAATAAAACCTAAGAATATAATATCAATATTAATAAATAAAAGAATAACTTATAAGAGATAAATTAAGAGGATATTAAGGATTATTATAATAGTATTATTAAGTTAATAAAGCCCTAATAAGCGCTATACTTAGATAACGCTAAGGATAATAAAGAAGCTAAATAGTTATTATTAACTAAATAAATAAATATAAACGAGATTAACATACTTACTAAGCCCTAGCTAAGTTAAAATAAGTTTAAATACTCCTAAGCTAAGTTCTAGCTTATTACTCTATTTTAATCTCTTCTCTTATTATTTTTCCTAATAATAGAGAATCTTAAGGTAAAGGGGTATAAAGCTAGTATTATTAATATTATTAAACCTAAGAAGTTTAGAATAACTTTAGAAACCTCTTATAAGGTAATATTCCTAGCTAATATAAAGCTAGAAAAAACTTAGTAATAAGATAACCTCTATACCTATTTATAGTCTAGCTAACCTAATACTAATAAGAAGTATAGCTAAGTATTAAGCAATAAAGCTAGGGCTCCCCTACTTAATTTAAAAGTAATGAATAATTCTACTATAAATAGGTTAAAGAGGTTTCTATTAGGAACCTATTATAGGGACTTATTATTATTACCCTTATCCTATAGCTAATTAGCTAGTTACTTACTAGGGGATAAGTTTAGAGAAGCTAGAAGATTATATCTAAATAGCTATAAGTAGTCTCAATTATAGATTAAGGTACTTAATATAATAATATAAGGGAATAAAGTCCTTAGTTATTATTAGGTATATACTTATAAACTAGAGAAGTATAGAAGGCTAGTTAAAGTTAAAACGAGACTTATTATAAGAGGAGATTAATAGCCTTACGATCTAAGGGATATATATATTATAACCCTAGCTAGGATATTCTTAAGGACTCTAATTATAGTTATAAATCGATTTAATATAAACCTCCTATAATATAATGTAGTTAATACTTTTATTTATACTAATCCTAATAAGGAAGTTTATATAGGGATAGCGCTAGGGTGTTATAGGAATAGCTATATTCTAAAGCTACTTAAAGCCCTTTATAGACTTCGCTAATTACTATCACTATAGTAATAATACCTAGCAATAGGTCTCGTAATATATAGGTTTAAGCGAGTAGCTAGTAGAAACTACTACTAATATAATAATAAGATCTTACTCTTCTTTTATATTAATAACTATATATTTATATATCCCCTATTGAAAGGGTTAAGGGCTAGAGTACTAATCTATAAACTTTAACTATAATACTACTTTAAAGGAGGTTAGGATATTTATTAGTTTCTAGGGATTAAAGATATATAAAACTAACCTAACTATAAGCTATAGCTATTATAATATCCTTCTTTAAGAAACTATTAAAACTCCTTAATAATAAGCCTATAAGAGATTATAAGACCTTAATAATATAAGATAAACTTCTCCCTTATAATAGAGAAGTAACGAAAGGTAAGATTATAAAGTATTAATAGAAAGTAGAATCCCTCCTATATATTATAGTAATAACTAGACCTAATATATTATTTATAATTAGTAGACTCGCTAGATTTAATTAAAAACCTAGGCCTTATTATTATATAGTAATAAACTATATTATATAATACCTCATATATATAAAGGGACTTTACCTAGAATATAGAGTCCCTAAGGGATTAACTTAAGGCCTTAAAGTAGCGTTAAATATAAGTTTTCTTATAATACCCTAGATAGAAAGAGCTTATAATTATTCGCTATAAAGCTATTTAGAGGGATAATCTTATAGAGGGTAAATAAGTAGAATATAGTTATAATATCAACTATAGAGATAGAGCTTCTAGCCCTCTTATGAGTAATAAAAGAGGAGCTATTTATAAGCTAGCTAATTATAACCCTATCAGTCTCTCTCTTAAATAATAAACCTCTTATATTTATAAGTATAACTATTAATATTATACTAAAGGTTATAATTTAGTATAATAACTTATAAACTATAAGCCCTATTATAAAGGAGATAGTTTAGCTATAAATAAGACTCTACTATATTAATACCTATAACTACTAGCTATACTAAGAGGTTCATAAGGGATATTAAGTTCGGAATTACACCGCAGCCTTTTTATAGAAAGACTATAATAAATTTACCTAGTTTATAAGTATAATTTAGGAAATGTTATATAGGTATTTTAACTTATACCCTCTACTAGTTAAGGAAAATAATATAGAAACCCTATATACTCTTATTACTCGCAAGTAAACCCTCGTATAACATTAGATATACGCCGTACTAGGGCTAATTATATTAGAGCTAAATAGGCTACTCAGGCTATTATAGCCTAGAAAAGGTACTATATAAGATAACTCCTTAACTTAAACGGTTAACCTTCTAGCAAGGTGCTAAAGGTATTATAAACGTTACTATTAAGCTCGGAATTACGCCGCAGCCCCTTCGCAAAAAGACTATAACAAATTCACCTAGTTTATAGGTATAATTTAGG
This sequence comes from Colletotrichum ledebouriae, assembly GCA_036785755.1. NCBI lineage: Eukaryota > Fungi > Ascomycota > Sordariomycetes > Glomerellales > Glomerellaceae > Colletotrichum > Colletotrichum ledebouriae. The sequence goes on along the minus strand of JAVHLU010001401.1, from coordinate 22,751 downwards.
AAACACTATATAGGTATTTTAACCTATACCCTCTACTAGTTAAGGAAAATAATATAGGAACTCTATATATTCCTACTACTCGCAAGTAAACCCTCTAAATATTATAAAGTCGGACGCGCGCTATACTAGGGCTAATTATATCAGAGCCGAACGGGCTACTAAGGCTCTCGTGGCCTGGAAAAGAACTCTGATTTATAAAGCTACTATATGAGATAACTTCTTAACCTAAAAGGTCGACCTTCTAGCAAGGTATTAAAGGTAAATACTACTATACGAGAGGTAACTCCTTAACTAAAGAGGTCTTTCCTAAGAGGTTCTTATAGCTAGAAGTATAAGAAGCTCTGCGAGCAGGGCCTTATACCTCTCCCTCTTCCTTATCCCTTAATTATATTAATACTAGACCTTATATATAAAAACGCTAAGCTTATATAAGGTATGCCCTTTAATACTAATAATATACGAGAGCTTATTAGAGAGTTTAATATTAATATAATTAATAAAACCTACTCCTTTTTTAACTACTTTATTATATATAGAGAGTATATTATTAGTATAGCCCTTAAGAGAGCTCTTATTAATACCCTTAGAGGGGATACTTACTATTATATTATAGCTAAGTAAGTAGACTTAATAGTAGAAGCTAGGTAGGTTATTATATACCCTATAGAGTAGCCCTTCTTTAAGCAGGTCTTCTATACTATTAAGGTAGAGATAGCCTAGGCCCCTTAGGGCTTAAATATTAGTAAGTACGGCTTGCGCTAACTACTTTGATATAGAGAGAGCGTTACTAATAACGGTATAGTAAAGATAGTAATAACTTCTAGCGGACGAAGTAGTAATAGAGGTAGTATTTAATAGCAGCGCGGGTAGTATATAAGAGGAAAAGTTAATAGTTTTATAGTTTATTAAATAATTAAAAACTACGTTATTATTAATATAAAGTTAAAGATTATAAGGCTATCTAGTGTAACGGGCACGTATAAGTGCGGCTGTGGTTGGGAAAGGTGGTCGGTAAGATTACATAACTAAAGGCTATATATTATTAGGAGGCGCGGAGTTAGAAGGTCTATTGCACTTGAGCAGGTAAAATCACTATGTAGTGGCTAGAGGCCATAAACGTTACTATATAAGAGGTAACTCCTTAACTAAAGAGATCTTTTCTAAGAGGTTCTTATAGCTAGAAGTATAAGAAGCTCTACTATAAGTAGGGCCTTATACCTCCCCCTCTTCCTTATTCTTATCTATAAAGTCCTAGGTATACTTATAACTTCTTAACTGTATTAATACTAGACCTTATATATAAATTTACTAAGCCTAAGCGAGGTATACCCTTTAATATAAATACTATAAAGGGGATTACTAGAGAGTTTAGCTTTAATATAATGAATAAAACCCGCTCTTTTATTAATTACTCTACTATATATAGAGATTATATTATTAATATAGCCCTTAAGAGGGCTTATTTTAATACCCTTATAGGGGACTCTATAAGGTATAATAATATTAGAGCTAAGTAAGTAAACTTAGTAGTAGAAGTTTAATAAGTTCTTATATACCTTATAGAGTAGCCTTTCTTTAAGTACGTACTTTATATTACTAAGGTAGAGGTAGCCTAGGTAGCCTAGGCCTATTAGGGGTTAGTAAGTATAGCTTATACTAACTAATAGGGAGAGCGTTGCTAATAATAACATAGCTACGAAGGCGTTAGCTAACCTGATCGAACAAGAGGACTATAGAGATAGTAATAACTAGCGGATAAAGTAGTAATAGAGGTAGTACTAGTAGCGCGGGTAGTATGCGAGAGGGTAAGTTAATAGTTTTATAGTCTATTAAAGAATTAAAAACTACGTTATTATTAATATAAAGTTAAAGATTATAAGGCTATCTAGTAGGGTATATATAAGTATAGCTTTAGTTAGGAAAGTATCACGTGACTAAAGGCTATATATTATTAAGAGGCGCGGAGTTATAAGGTCTATTGCACTTAAGTAGGTAAAATCACTACGTAGTGGCTAGAGGCCTAATAAGGGATATATTAAGGTTATTTATACCCCTTTAGTAGAGCTAATAGTAAATAGCCGCCCTAAAGCCCTCTTATAATAGTTCTATAAGAGGTTTATTATATAATTAGGCCTTATTAATAAGTTATACCTAATTATAGAGACCTAGAAGATAGAGGAGCTATTATAGGAATATATAGTAATATATTAGGATATAATATAGTAATAGATTAATACTATCTAGGAGGCTCCGCGCGTGGGCGCGCGGGAGCGGTTTATATATATAGCTAGGCGGTAACTAATAGTAGTATATAGGATATAACCTATAGTATAGTAATATCTACCCCTCTATAAAAGAGCAATAGTCCCTATTACTACGCGCGCGCGCGCTGCGCGCGGGTAAATAATACTATATTATAGTAATTAATAGCCATAACCTATTCCTATAACCCATGGCTTCGCGCGCCCGAGGCAGCGCGAAGGGGGTATATCTTTAGGTTAATAATTAATAATCCGTCCTATTGCTATCATAACCCTCTAAAGCGTAGTTATTATTAGCGTAGCTATCGCTATAGCTATTAGCGTAACTATTAACATAGCTATCGCTATATTTATTAGCGTAGTAGGTAGCGTAGCTATACGTATTGCTATATTTAGCCTCGTGGTTGCTTATATAGCCCTCGCTATATCTAGCGGCATAGTTATTACTAGTAGTATTATCGCTACTATAGTTAGCATAGGTATTACTAGTAGTATTATTACTACTATATTTAGCGCGGTCGTGGATATTAGTATTACTATAACTATATTTAGCGGCGTTAGTAGTACTTAAACTATCTTTAGAGCCCTTAGATAGAGAGTCTTCCCTATTATTATTATTACCTATAGAGCCCTCCCTATTGCTTATAGAGTCCTCCTTATCGCTTATAAAGCCCTTATTATTACTTATAGAGTCCTTATCGCTCGTAAAGTCCTTATTACTTATAAAACCCTTATTGCTCGTATTAACTATCCTATAGTTAGCAGAGCCTATATAGTTGAATTCCCTAAAGTTAAAGTTCCTAATAACTATTTAATACGTCTTATAGGAGTATAACCGCTATAGCAGTCAGAATTATAATAATAGCGTGGGGTTATAGCTAAAGCTAGAGCCTAATAGCATAGAGGTAGCTAGGACTATTAGTAATATAGAAGCGGTTTAAAGTAGTAGGGGTAGTAGCCTTTATAGCAGGATAGGGGCGCTTTAAAGCAATAGGGGCGCTAGTATATATAGCTCGAAGCGGCGTAGTTAATAGGGCGCAGGTAGTTAAGGGGGTATATAAAGGCGAGTAGTAATAAGGGAGGTAGCTTAGCTAGCAAGGGTAGTAGCGCAGTAGAGACTCTATAAGAATAGTAGCGCGGACTTCTTAGCTACTTTATGATAAGGGGATTTAGAACCTCTCAGAAGCGTACTAGAGCTATCTATAGGGGTATTAACTTGCGCGGAGTAGAGCTAGGAGCCTCTCGCGTATATAGCTTAGGTATATATAGTGAAAGGTTATAAATATACTAGAAGAGAGTATTACATAAAGGGAAGTTAGCGTAGTAGAGTTAGTAGCAATATTATTAAGAGCTATAGTTATTTATAAATATATAGTAATATAACGCGTTTTTATTGCGAAAGTTAGTAGCGCCGTATTTATAATAGGGCGGAGGAGGTATAGGGCGAGACTAGCCTAGCGAAAGGGTCTCAATTAATAGCTACTATAAAGGGTCCTATAGCGTATATTAGCGCTAGGAGCGTGAGTGTTAATAGCGTTAATAATCCCTCGTGGGATCCCTCGAAGTTGTAAAGAACTCTACTAGTGCGTATATATTAGCAGTAGTATAGTTAAGCGCGTTAGTAATAGCGTATTAGTATTAATTAGTTTCTAAAAAGAATTAGCTTATATACCTATTATAATAAATTCGTGATTATATAGTTAACTACGTTGGTTGGATTAAAGTAGTTATGCACCTAGATATTATAGGAATATATAGTAATATATTAGGATATGATATAGTAATGGATTGATATTATTTAAGAGGCTCTGCGCGTAGGCGCGCGGGAGCGGTCTATGTACGTAGCTAGGCGGTAACTAACGGTAGTATATAGGATATAACCCATAGTATAGTGACAGGAGCAGCAAGAGACTACTACTACTAGCAGCGCTAGACCTAGAGTAGGTATAAGTAACTCTAATCCTCTTTACCTTTTCCTTATAATATATAATAACCCCTCCTCTAAGCTAATAAAGCCCCTAAAGGGTAGTAGTAATAAGGCCTCGTTTTTAATAAGAATACCCTACTAAGATACCTTATAAGAGGTAAAGATAAATAGAGAATATTATAATACCTATATATTAATAATTAAGACCTTCCCTAGGGTATTATAATAAGGGAATAACCTAGCTATTAATTATAAAAAGGAAGATATCTAACTCCTTAGGAGCCTCTCCTCTTTAGTAATTGAACTCTCTTAAGATCCCCTTTATTACTATAAGGCCTTAGGTAAAGAAGCTTATAATATAAGGGAATAAGAGATAAAGGGAAGGGCTAGTAATACCTTAAGCTACTTAGCTATTACTTAAATAACTTTATAATACTATAAGGATAATAATAGAGGATAATAATAAAGGGATAATCCCTAAGATATTATAAATACCCTTAATTATACCCTTATAAGTATTACTATTAAGGGTACTAAGCTAACCTCTTAAATAGCTTATTAACTAATAAACTTGAAAATAAAAGAAAATACTATAAAGAATTATTATAAGCTATATTAGGCGCTTATATATATAGGTATATAGGAGCGTTTAAGATGATTAAGACAAAGTATTAAATAACTTTGAATACGCTAGAGTTAAGTAATTAAGTATTAATTAGTAAAGTTAGCTAGTTATATTATATCATATTAAAACTAAAGGAGCGTATTAAATTAACCCCCTAGGTGCGCGTAATAGAGTATAATATATATATAAAAGCAGTGCGAAATCTAGCTTAAATTAGGTAATATCTACTTTAGCTAGTTTTAAGCGTAAATTCCGCCCGGATCTATATATAGAATTTTTATAATAGTTATATATTAATTTTTAGTTACTCTTATACCTTATACCGTATAATTCGATATCAAGGGGCCTACCTTATTAGAAGTAACCCTATATAATCGCACACCCCCTATATCCATATACCTAGAGTCACTATTTTTCACCTCAAACTCGGTTTTTATTATTGAGCTCGGAATTACGCCGCAGCCCCTTCGCAAAAAGACTATAATAAATTCACCTAGTTCGCAGGTATAATTCGGGAAATACTATATAGGTATTTTAATCTATACCCTCTATTAGTTAAGGAAAATAATATAGGAACCCTATACGTTCCTACTACTCGCAAGCAAACCCTCTAAATATCATAGAGTCGGACGCGCGCCACACCGGGGCTAATTATATCGGAGCCGAACGGGCTACTAAGGCTCTTATAGCAAAGAACTTTAACTTATAAAGCCACTATATGAGATAACTCCTTAACCTAAAAGGTCGACCTTCGAGCAAGGTGCTAAAGGTGCTGCAAAAGCTACTATACGAGATAACTCCTTAACCTAAAAGGTCGACCTTCTAATAAGGTAAACGCTACTATATAAGAGGTAACTCCTTAACTAAAGAGGTCTTTCCTAAGAGGTTCTTATAGCTAGAAGTATAAGAAGCTCTATAAGTAGGGCCTTATACCTCTCCCTCTTCCTTATCCCTTAACTATATTAATACTAAACCCTATATATAAAAACGCTAAGCCCGCGCGAGGCACGCCCTTTAATACTAATAACGTGCGAGAGCTCGCTAGAGAGTTTAATATTAATATAATTAATAAAACCCGCTCCTTCTTTAACTACTCCGTTATATATAGAGAGTATATTATTAATATAGCCCTTAAGAGAGCTCTTATTAATACCCCTAGAGGGGATACTCGCTATTATATTATAACTAAGTAAGTAAACTTAGTAGTAGAAGCTAAGTAGGTCGTTATATACCCTATAGAGTAGCCCTTCTTCGAGCAGGTCCTCTATACTATTAAGGCAGAGGCAGCCTAGGCCCCTTAGGGGTCGGTAAGTATAGCTTGCGCTAACTAATAGAGAGAGCGTTACTAATAATAGTATAGCTACTAGTAGACGAAGCGGTAATAGAGGCGGTATTAGTAGCGCGGGTAGTGCACGAGAGGAAAAGTTAATAGTTTCGTAGTCTATTAAATAATTAAAAACCACGTTATTATCGATATAAAGTTAAAGATCGTGAGGCTATAGGCACGTATAAGTACGGCTATAGTTAGGAGAGTTATAATTATATAACCGAAGGCTATATATTATTAGGAGGCGCGGAGTTAGAAGGTCTATTACACTTAAGCAAGTAAAATCACTATGCAGTGGCCAGAGGCCCGGTTTTTATTATTATTTAGATATATATAGAGCTATTAGCATAAAAATATATATAAGTAGCTTATGTTTTAATATTTTAAGAAAACATATTAATTAATTATTTCTTAATGAAACCTTCTATTACTTTAAGATTACGTTTTAAAAGTATTAAAGTTAATTAAAAGCTCCCTCTTATTTACTAATTTTGAACTACTTAAAACTTATTAAATAAAGTAATAAAATTACAAAAGAGTATATATTTTATTTTAGAATAATACATATTATATATTACTTTAAGTTCTAAGTTTTACTATTTTTAAGACTTTTAACTAAGGCTAATTAAAGCTCTGTAGTTATAATAAGCTACTAAAAGTTCTATTAGTTTTAATTCATAAAAGTAAAAAGCTTGTACTTATAACTTACTTTTTAGTATTTGTCCTAGAATTATAAGTATTTTTAATTTATTTACTTACCTATAATAGGTATTAAAAGAAATATATATTCATTCTATTATTATAGATATTTAAAGCAAAGTTTCTATATATATTAGGTTTATAAGTAAATAAAAGTAATAACTATATAGATATTATAAGCACGGCTATATAAATTAGAATAGAGGTAGAGACGTCGCTGTGATAATATAAATAAATATCTAGTAAGAAAGAATATACTAGAGTGATTTTTTGGTTTTATTATATCATACTCTAATAAGAAGAAAGATATAGCTATATATAATAATATATCTTATATTATAATATATTAGGAACTTAGTCTAAATAGCTAGGGAAAAGGTAGGTATATATAATTAATGTTTTCCTATTTCTTTAGAAAGCCTAGAGATAGTAATAAAGTATAATAGATCTAGTTTAAACTTAACATTAGGGCCTCTGGCCACTGCATAGTGATTTTTCCTGCTCAAGTGCAATAGACCTTCTAACTCCGCGCCTCCTAATAATATATAGCCTTCGGTCACGTGATCTTACTAACTACCTTTCCTAACCATAGCCGCACTTATATATACCTATTAATAGCCTTATAATCTTTAACTTTATATCGATAATAACGTGGTTTTTAATTATTTAAACTAGAAAACTATTAACTTTTCCTCTTATATACTACCCGTGCTGCTATTAAATACCGCCTCTATTACCGCTTCGTCCGCTAAAAGTCGTTACTATCTTTATACTCTTATTTAATCGGGTTAGCTAACGCCTTCGTAGCTATACTATCGTTAGTAACGCTCTCTCTATTTAGCATAAGCTATACTTACTAACGTTTAAGCCCTAAGGGGCCTAGGCTACCTCTACCTTAATAGTATAGAGGACCTACTTAAAGAAGGGCTACTCTATAGGGTATATAATAACCTACCTAGCTTCTATTACTAAGTCTACTTACTTAGCTATAATATAATAATAAGTATCCCCTCTAGGGGTATTAATAAGAGCCCTCTTAAGAGCTATATTAATAATATACTCTCTATATATAATAGAGTAGTTAAAGAAGGAGTAGGTTTTATTAATTATATTAATACTAAACTCTCTAGTAAGCTCTTATATATTATTAGTATTAAAGGGCGTGCCTTATATAGGCTTAGCGTTTTTATATATAGGGTTTAGTATTAATATAGTTAAGGGATAAGGATAAGGAGGAGGGAGAGGTATAAGGCCCTATTTATAGAGCTTCTTATACTTCTAGCTATAAGAACCTCTTAGGAAAGACCTCTTTAGTTAAGGAGTTACTTCTTATATAATAATATTTATAATATCTTACTAGAAGGTTAACCTTTTAGGTTAAGGAGTTATCTTATATAGTAGCTTTTATAATACCTTATTAGAAGGTTTAGCGAGGGTATTACTATAAGAGCCTTAGTAGCCTATTTAGCTCTAATATAATTAGCTCTAGTATAGCGTATATCTAACTTTATATAGTAATATTTAGAGGGTTTGCTTATAAGTAGTAGGAATATATAGGGTTCTTATATTATTTTCCTTAACTAGTAGAGGGTATAGGTTAAAATACCTATATAATATTTCCTAAATTATACTTACGAACTAGGTAAATTTATTATAGTCTTTTTGCGAAGGGGCTGCGGCGTAATTCCAAACTTAATAGATCTTCGTTATTATTATTAGTTTTCAATTAAGTATAGTGTAGGTTATTACTATTATTATAGTTATTATTCCTTTTTAAGGGGGCTTTATGACCCTGATTTAAGGGTATTTTAAAGAGATAGAGGTTATTAAGCTTATAGCCCGTAGCTATAATACGATCTTTATATATATTATATAATATAGGCTTCTGCTATATAATAGAGGTAATACCTATATTATTAAGACGACTTTAACCAAGTAAATTAATACCTAGTTTAAGTATATAATAGACGTCTTTCAATATTATTTTATTATTATTAAGGAAAATATCTAAATCTACCTTTATATTTAAAGTAAGCTGATTTGTCTTGCCCCACTTTATAGAGGTATTTATATATTTACTATTATATAAAAGAGTATGATTTTTAACTATATGAATAGTAGAAGTAGTATCAATAAAACATATAGTATCAATTTGGTTGCAACGCCTTAATCCTAAATTCTTTTCCTTAGTTAAAATACTCTATTAAATCAAAGTACCTAAGGTCATATTATTAGTTATATTATTATTATAAGGATTATTATGGGATATATTTCCGTTTTTAAACTCTTAATCTTTATTAGAGTCGTTAAGATCTATAGGATCCACGTTTTGATTAATAGGTTAATCTATAGATATATAGGGGGTTATTATAGTATTATTTTAGCCTCTAGCCACTGCATAGTGATTTTACCTGCTTAAGTGCAATAGATCTTCTAACTCCGCGCCTCCTGACAATACACAGCCTTCGGTCACGTGATCGTAACTCTCCTAACCACAGCCGCACTTATACGTGCCCCACTAGACAGCCTCACGATCTTCAACTTCACTAGTTGAGGAATGAGGATAAGGAAGAGGGAGAGGCATAAGGCCCTGCTCGCAGCAGAGCTTCTTATGCTTCTAGCTATGAGAACCTCTTGGGAAAGACCTCTTTGGCTAGAAGGTCGACCGTTTGGGTTAAGGAGTCATCTCATATAGTGGCTTTCACCTTTAGTACCTTGCTAGGAGGTGGACCTTTTGTATTAAGGAGTTATCTTATATAGTAGCTTTTCTAGGCTACGAGAGCCTTAGTAGCCCGTTTAGCTCTAATATAATTAGCCCCGGTATAGCGCGTATCTAACTTTATTATATTTAGAGGGTTTACTTACGAGTAATAGGAATATATAGGGTTCTTATATTTCTTTCCTTAATTAATAGAGGGTATAGGTTAAAATACCTATATAATATTTCCTAAATTATACTTATAAACTAGGTGAATTTATTATAGTCTTTTTGCGAAGGGGCTGCGGCGTAATTCCGAACTCAATAGTATTATTTTAATCGTTTTTATCTTCTATTTCTTCTATTACTCTTAAGGTAGTTATATTAACTTCCCTAGTAGTAGAAGTAGAAGGTTTTCTGTTTTAAGTATTGTTTTTATTATTAATATTGGATTTAGTATTAGATTTATTACACTATGCTAGGGCCGTTTTAGGGTATAAAAAGGCATAGTTATTCTTAGTATAGCTAGTCTTTTTATTGTTTTTATAGTAAAGACCCTTTTGTTTTTTCCAAGGTTTTTTAGTAACGTTATTATTATTATTATTTCTATTTTTATTAGTAGTAAAACTTACTACCTTACCCTTATATTTTAATTTAACTTATAAGTTAGAGAATAGACTATTAAGGATATAGGTATCCTTATTAGCCCTAAGACCTAAAGTAATAGTAGTTATTAAACTATTATACTCTTTAACTAAGCAATTTAATATATATACTATAATTACCTAGTTAGGTAATTTAAGCTTACTATATACTAGGCTATCTATAAGTTCCTTTATTCTATTTTTATATATTCTTCTATAGGGTTAAAATTACTTAAAGTAGTATTAAATAACTCTTTATAAGTTAGGAACTTGATATTAAACCCTATAGGCTAGTATAGGTCTTTAAGGTATTTCTAAGCTTTAAAAGCTATTATGTTATTCTTTATAACCCTGAGAGGCCTAATATTATAGAATAGCTATATATAGCTTAGAGTCTTACTATTTGGATTAATATTACTATTATCTATAGGCTTAGATAAGTTTATAGTTATATCTTTACTAATAAGTAAGGCCTTAATACGTATAAACTAGACTTTATAGTTATTAGATCCGGATAGCTTAGGAAGCTATACTTTTCAATTAGATATTATAATAACCTTTAGAGTGTAATATATAGGCTCTAATATAGTATAGTTATAATAATAAGATAAGAGAGATATTATATATAAGGAACAATAGCGGGTGCAGGGTGCAGAGCCATGCTATTAGTAAAACGTCGGCGAATTAGTAGTAAATATACATACCCTTAAGAAACCTCTATAAGCTAGAGACTTAGAAGGTTAAGTAATAGTTTAATATAACTATTTATACCTATATTTTAGTATTCTAGCCCTTCCTAGAGTAGGCTTATAGCTATACTCTTATAACTCTATTACTTCTACCTCGATTTAAGAAACTAGCGCTAGTTAGAATATCTAAAACGAACTAGTAATAATATACTAATAAATTAGTAATAGAGTTTAATTATAATAAACTCCGGGCTAGGTATATAGAATATAACTAATAGGGTCTTAGCTAATATAATATAGGTTACTTACTAAGCCCTAAGATATAAGGAATATAGCGTGGATACTATAATAGGGGGATAGATAACCCTAGTAATAATATAGCGGGAGAGATAACCCTAAGGGGGTAGGCCTAGTCCTAGATAGCGCTAGAGTAAGTAGACTAACCCTTACTTAGCGAATAAATAGCGAGTAGTAGCTAATAGGGCACCCCGCCTAAGACCCCTTAAGAAGCTAGTATCTTAGGCGTCCTTACCTAAGTAATAGAATTACTATAGAGATAGTAAGAGAGCCTTATAGAGTAGATATATTTATAATAATAGTAATATAAGGAATAAATTACTACTTTACTATAAGAACTTACTAACTACCTAGTAACGAGGTATGTATAGAGAGAATATAAGAACCCCCTTATATATATCTACTATACTATAGGCAAGGACTTTATTATAAACTAGGTTAATAACTAGATCTAGGTAGTTAAAAATGGATACTAACTACGCGCTAGTAGTACGCTAGAGTAATAGATCTAATAAGCGCTTATAAAGACAAGCTCGTCCCTATAGACTTAGTAGTAATACTATAGGGCTAGGCTAGAAGGAGACCTAGCTTAGGCTAACTTTATAGTGTTTATTTATAAATAATATATTCACCTCGCGCTTTAAGAGTAGAGGTATTATAAAAAGCTAGATATAATAAGGTAAAAAGAGACGTAGTTATTAGTATAGTTTTTCATTATATAGTTATTAATATATTAGAACTTAGGTATAGTTAGTATAGAAGATAATAAGGCTAAGGCTTATATATTATACTTCTTACTAGCCCCCTTTTTATATAGGGAGCTTAAACGTTAAAAAGTTAAAATATAGAGATTAAGGGATATAGCTATAAAAGCGGAATACTTATAGGAGATATATTACTAATAGGGTAGCGAGACCCTATAGAGCGAAAGTAGAAAGTAATATATAAGTAAAGAGTATATACTAAGGGTCCCCCATATAGTAAGAGCAAGCTAAAAAGTAAGCTAGTAAGGCTCTAGCTATAAGACTATATAAGGTTTATAGAGCCTAATACTTTACTAACTAGTTAGTAGTATAACGTAGGGATCTAATAAGAGCTAGCTTATATTTAGCCCTAGTATATGACTTATAATATCTAACTCCTTAGTATGCTTTAGCTATAAGAAGAAGGGGTATAAGAGGGTAGACTACCTAGATAAATAAAAGATTATAAATAAAATACTAATAAGATACTAAGCGTTTACTAATAAAATAAGGGTTAGTATAGTCTAATATATAAGGGAGATTAAGGAACTTAACCTATTAGAAAATAAGTAAGCTAGGGGATTATACTAATAACCCCTATACTTATATTAAAACTAGATACTTTCCTAAAGGGAGATATTATAAAGGGATAGGCGATCGTTCTCTAGAATATTACTAAATAAGAAGTAGTAGTAGATATAGATTCCTATTTCTAAGTTAGTATTATTAGTAGTTAACTAATATAATCCTTATACTTATAACCTATAGTAGCGCACGCCCCTATATTAAAAGGGTTTAATAGGTCCTCTATAGCAAGCTAGAATATATACTAGTTAATACTCTTTCTTATTAACTTAAGGGGATAACTAAGGAAGATATAATAACTCTTTACTAAAGCTCCCTACCCTAAAGGAGTAGGGGACCTCCTTCTATTATAATATTCTATAGGAAAGGAGAGTATTATAATTAATACCTAGATAAATACCTAGGAATATAAGCGCCTTAATATTACTAAGCTATTAGCATTTATATAAGAGGTTATTAAGAATAGCTAGAGGGCTTATATTATATATATATTAGGGAATATTACCCCCTATAAGCTACTAATAGAAGCCCTAGGTAAAGAGGACGCCTTAGAGAGCAAAGTAGAATTACTACTAGAGCTACTTAGCGAATAGGTAATATTTAACGAGTAGTTAGTAAAGGAATACCTAGCCCTAGAGGGTGCGGAATATATTATTAACTTAGTTAAAGGGAAGAAACCTCTATATAAGCCTATTTACCTACTAAATAAGTACTAGCTAGAGAAGCTCTACTAATATATTACTAATAACTAAGTAATAGGGTAGATTTAACGCTTAATAAGCGAGGCGGGTACCCCTATTCTCTTTATACCTCAGAAGGATAGATCCTTATACCTTTATATAGATTATTAAGGCTTTAATAAGGTAATACTAAAGAACTAATCTACTCCCTCTTATTAATAAGCTATTAAATAGGCTTTAGGGAGCGAAATAGATCTTAAAGATCGACCTTTAAGATATATATTATTATATTTATATAAAGTTGGAAGACTACTAGAAGATAGCTTTTAGGACTTATTATAAGTATTTTAAATATATTATTATACTATTTAGACTTTTAAATACCCTAATAATATTCTAGGTATATATTTACTAAGCGCTCGCTAAGCTACTAGATACCTATTATATTACTTATATAAATAATATTATAATTTACTCTAAGATAAGAGAGTAGTATATAAAAAACCTTCGCTAAGTACTCTATAGGCTTTACTAGTAAGCGCTATATACTAAGCTTAGTAAATATAAGTTCTACTAATAGTAAGTAAAGTTCCTAGGATATATTATTATACCTAAAAGTATATTAATAAACTAAACCCGCGTCCGAGCTATTACTAAATAGAAGCTACTTAAGATATATAGGGAGATCTAAGTCTTCCTAGGATTCTATAATTTCTACTATAAGTTTATTATAAGCTATTTAGGTATTATAGCCCCTATAATATCCCTATTAAAAGGTAGTAAGAATAGTAAGAAGGGAAGCGAATTTTACTAGCTAGAAGAGACCTAATAGGCTTTTAAATAGCTCTAAGCTACTTTCTACTTAGTAACTATTTTTTAATATTAGGACTTAACTTATAAAATAAGGGTTAAGATAGGTACTTCTAGAAAAGCTATATCTAATATCCTATTATAATATATTAATAGCTAGTAGTAACTAGTTACTTATTATTTATAAACGCTTAGTAATACTAAGTAATATTAGGGAGTAAGCTAATAGGAGCTTCTTATTATAGTTAAAAGCCTAGACTACTAGGTTTACTACCTTTAGGGTATATTAAAGAAGTTTATAATCCTAACGGATTACTAGGCGCTAAAGGGAGTTATTAGTATATTAATATAGGACCTTTAGGGAAGGCTTACTAGATAGGTATATAAACTCTTAGCGTTTAGCTTCAACTTAGAGTATAAGTTAGGGGTTATAAACCTAGTAGATAAGCTATCTAGGAGGCTAAACTATATAGAGGGGGAGGTAAAATATAATAATATACTCCTAACCCTAGCGAGAAAGCTAGGGTTTATTAGTAACTTACTAGTAGACCTCTAGATAAATATTACTACTTTATAAAGTAATATAGAGATCTTAAAAGTATTTATTAACGCTATAGGGGCTAGTATAAAATAACACCCCTTCTAAATAAATAGCTCTAGGGGTAGAGACGCCTTAGTCTCTAGTTAGTATAGCGCTCTATAGCATACTGATATTATTATAACTATAGTAGCTATAATAACCTAATACTAAGGAGCAAGGGAAGATATAAAGAACGCTTAGTAAGAGGTTATTAACCTAGAGGACTTACTTAGAGCTAGGGTTATTATAGCGTAGTAGTATATTATATACTAAGTTATAAGGGAGCTTATAATAAGCGAAATAATATATAGTTAGTAACCCTCTAAAGTAATAGAAAGTCTTATCCGCAGACTATAGGCTTATACCTTATACTACTAAACCTAATTAGAGAGGGTATATAGACTAGCTAGTAATTATAGGGGCTATATAATTAATAGCAGAACCTTATTCTATAAGGGAAGGTTAGAGATACTATAGGAGAGGTCCCTAAGACTTAAAATCCTTTACTAATACTATAGTAACTATAGGGCGGGTTATATAGGGGTAAATAAGACTACTAAGGTAATCTCGAGGAAGGTCTCTTAGCTAAACTTAGCTATAGATATATATAATTACGTTATAAGGTATTATATATACTAAGGGATCCGCGTTCTAAGGTATAAGCCTTATAGAAAGTTATACCTATTACCCCTATTAGTATACCTATTTTAGGAAATTAGTATAGACTTTATTACTAAATTACTACTAAGCTATTAGTATACAAGCAGGGAGTATAATATAGTTCTTATTATTATATACTAGATAGCTAAGTTCGCTATATTTATCCTAATAATAAAGTAGCTAATAGCTACTAAGTTAGCGCGGATTATCTATAAATAGGTTAAGTATTATTTTAATACCCTAGAGGGTATTATTAGTAACTAAGGTAAGCTCCTTATTAGCTAATTTAAGGAGGAATTTACGAGAGAGAGGGCTATTAAGCGCTACCTCTCTACTATATATTACTCCTAGACTAATAAGTAGTTTAAAAGGATATACTAGATATTAGAAAAGTACTTATAAGTATATACTAGCGACTTACTATAAGAATAAGCTATCTAGTTACCTAAGGCTAAGTTTATATATAATAATAGTCGCTATAGCAGTACTAGCTGCTTACTAATAGAGGCCTTATATAGCTACTACCCGTATTATATAGAATATATAACCCCTGCGAATAGGGTTATAATATAGGGTATAAGGGAGCGAATTAAATATATTTTAAGGTTTCGCAAGAGGGCCTAGGAATAGTAGTAAAAGGCTACTAAAGCGTAAGCTAAGTATTATAATATAAGGTATAAGGAATAGACCTACTATTAGGAATAAGTTATTAGGCTATTAATAAAGAACTTCTAGTTTAAGAATAAAAGACTAGCGCCTAGGTTTATATAAGTAGCTATTATAGAACTAGTTAGTATATAAATATATAGAGTTTATCTACTATTATAATACTAAAGGATATATAATATATTATTAGTTACCTTACTAGAGCTATAAGATAATCGCGAAGTAAGTAGCAAGGGCTTACTTATATATCTAGAGCTCGAGGATAAGCTAGAGAAATAGGAGGTAGAAGAGATTATTATATAGTAAGGTATTGGTAATAATATATAATACTTAGTTAAGTAGGTAGGATAGCCTATATAATATAATATATAGGAGCTTATAGAGAACTTAGCGAATATATAAGAGGCTATTTATAAGTTTAATAGATGATATAAGAAAGCTTATAAGAAGTAGGAGAACTAGTTATCAAAACTATTATAATAAGTTAGTAATTATAAACTATAAGATTATAAAATAGAAGTTAAATTAGAAGTAAAACGTTAATTAAATTAAGTAGTAAATTATTACTAGTATTATAATAAAAAGGGGTATTATCCTATAAAAGGGAAAAAAGAGCTAACTATCTAATTAGTTATTAATTTCTTAAGATAGCTATAGGGGTAATTACTATAACAACTATAACTACGAGTAGTACTACTATAACTACTATAGCAACTGGTTACTAAACTAGTGCTATTAGTATCCTTATTATTACTACCTATAAGCTAACTACTAGCTAACTTACTACTAGCGCTACTACCTAACTTGCTATTAGAACTATTACTATTAGAGATAGTAATAATAACCTTAGCTCTCTTAGTCTTCTTTACTAACTCTTTACTACTACTTTAGCTATACTTAGTAGGGGTATAGAGATAGGAGGTATAAGAGATAGGGCGAGTACTAGTAATAGTAATAAAGTAGGAGGGGATATTATTAGTAATATACTTAGTAAGTTTTTCTTAAAGCTCCTTATTAAACCTAGGGAAAAAGGTAATATCGCGCTTATAGGCGCGTATAGGGACTAGCTTTATTAAAAGGTTATCAAGCAGGTAGTTAATCTTATTATAAAGGTAGTTAATAAAACTATTATTATAAATATATAGTAGCTAGGTAGTATTTAAGTACTAAAGAATATTAATACTATTATAAAAAGTACTAACTTAAAAGCTAATAGTTAGTAGGATATAATTAGCAAGGGAATAGTAAATAATAGCTTATATAAACTAGGATATTAAGCGTGAGGTACTTATAGATTAAGGTAAGCTCCTAGAGCTAAAGCTACTCTATATTATAGCTACTACTACTAGTAGTAGAATTATAAATAAGCTTAGTAATATGCTTCTATATTACTAAATAGTTATTAAGCATAGCTAGAATATAATAATAATAAAGGGGAGTTAGGATACTATTACGCTACTAGATCTAGATCTAGTAGAATATATTCTAAGTTATCTAGGCTACGCTCTAAAGCTCCTAAGGGACCTATAAAACGTTAATATATAGTAACCTATTAGTAAATTAGTAGAGACTTATAGTAGTATATTTCTTCTTATTAAAGTTATAATAAATATACTTCTATATATATTTGCTATATATATAGCGAAAGTAGATAATATCCTAATATATTTTATAAAAATAGCTAAGGTAAGGATAGCTACTATTAATATTACTAGTAAGATTGCTAGAAATAATCTTAGGATTATAGATATATTTTATAAGAACTAAGCCTATATATATAATATAAGATATTATAGAGAGCTATTAGTAAGAGGCTAGAAAGGGAGATAAGTAAGATTAGAAGAGAAAAAAGGAAAAAGGAGAAAACTAAATAATTATAATAAAAGCTTATGAAATAAGCGTTAAAATAAGAGAAGTAGCTCGATTAAAAAAGATTATAACGAGGAGAAATTCTAACTAAGTTAGAGATCTTAAAAAGAAGACGCCTTTTTATATTTTAAATTACTAGGTAATGAAGCTAAATAATTACTAGTTATATACTACTAAATAGTTATATAACTATTAGTAACTAATTAAAAAATGATAGTAATAATTAAAATTTAGAAATACCTATAACGCACTAGGAAAATAAAAATACGTTATTTATTATAACTACTTAGATCCTACGCGGAGGATAAGAGTAAATAATATAATAAAGATATAGAGACGCTACCCTATAATTAGTAACGATATTTATAACGACGTAGAGCTATATTACCCTATTAGTATGGCTTAGGGACTAAGGCTGTAGAGGGGGGAGTAATTATAAGGAATAATAGTAGGTATAGGGTATAGAGCTATACTATTAGTAAAGCGTTAGCGAATTAGTAGTGAATATATTTACCCTAAAGAAAACTCTATAAGCTAGAGACTTAGAAGGTTAAGTAATAGTTTAATATAACTACATATACCTACGTTTTAGTATTCTAGCCCTTCCTGGTTTAGGCTTATAGCTATACTCTTATATTATATAGCTTAGTAGTAGTAACTATAGCTTTGTTATATATTATAGGTTATTATATTTAAACCTAGAGGTTATAGGTTTAACGTCTTATATTCCTCCTCTTTTATTCCTCTTTTAAAGGGTCTTCTAGAGACTCCTTTATAGAAGTAGGCTAGTTAGGCTCTTCTATGTTAGGATAATAGATAGTATATAGCCTATATTAAGCCTTAATTATATCATAGTATTGATATAGGTAAATTAAGACCTAGAGAAGCTTAGGGATAATTTAAAGATAAAATTAACTAAAGTAAGGTTAAATAGCTTAGCTAATATATTATCTCCCTTTAAATAGGTAGGTATAGAGATATTATTAAATAGTCTAGGGTTTTAAAGAGCTTCTCGAAGTAGACTTTAGTCTTAAAGCTAGTAAACTAGTCTAGCTAGTATCTCGAGCTCTAAATAGGGTATATAGAGGCTATATCTCTTAAAAAAATACCCTAAATAAGTAACCTTAATATAGAGAATAGACTTAAGGTTTTTATTATAGTATTAAGGAGGCTAAATAGGGGTAAGGTTCTTAAAAAGGTTTAAGCTAGGCTTATAACTTATAGGAATAGGGATATAAGTAGCAAAAGGGATACTAAAGCAGCCTAAATAATAGATATTTATAGGCTCAGTAATATCCATAATAAAAACTAATAAATTTAACTATAAGGAGATAATTTCGATGAACCTTCCATAGAATAAATGATTTAGAAATTATTAATATTACTTCTAAGTTAGAAATCCTACCCTTAATAAGTAAGGGGTAAGATATTCTGAAACGTAGCTACTAAAGCGGCTAATTATTAGGCTTATTAAGTAGAATCGTGCTCGGATCACTATGTGGTGCATGCACAATTTCTGTATATATAGCTATAAATATATGGATTATAAATATATATATATATATATATATATGTGTAAGGTAATTAATATTATTAGAATCTATATAGATTTTTAAAGTATTTATTCCATGAAGAAAATACTTTTATAGTTATTATTTTATGTTTTTTAATTATTGAAGTGTTATTAAAGAGATATTATATAGATATATAACACTATATATTATAGTTATTTATTAAAGTATAAGGTTATAATAGAAACTTTAAGATATACCTTCGGTATTCGTATAGTTTATGTAGATCTTTATTATTATTATTAGTTATTAATTGCGTATAGAGTAGGTTATTATTATTATTATTATTCCTCTTGCTTAGGGGGGCTAAGTAACCTTAATTTAAGGGTACTTTAAAGAGATAGAGGTTATTAAGCTTATAGCTAGTAGCTATAATACGATCCTTATATATATTATATAAAATAGGGTTCTACTAAATAATAGAGGTAATATCTATATTATTAAGTCCACTTTAGCTAAGTAAATCAATCCCTGATTCAGGTATATAGTAAATATCTTTTAATATTATTTTATTATTATTAGGAGAAATATCTAAATCTCCTCTAATAGAGAACAAGTAAGCTGGTTTGCTTTGCCCTATCTTATAGAGGTATTTATAGGCTTTTTATTATATAAAAGAGTGTTATCCTTGACTATATAAATAGTAGCTATAGTATCGATATAGAATATAGTATTAATTTAGTTATAACGCTGTGATCCTAAATCCTTTTCCTTGGTTAAAATACTCTATTTAATTAAAGTACCTAAGGTCATATTATTAGTTATATAGTTATTATCATACGGATTATTAAGGGATATATTTACGTTTTTAAGTTTCTGATTTTTATTAGAATCGCTAACATCCATAAGATTAGGTTTCTAATTAATATTCTAATCTATAGAGATATCGGGGGTTATTAAAGTATTGTTATCGCTTTGATCTTCTATTTCTTCTATTACTCTTGAGGTAGTTATATTAACTTCCTTAGTAGTAGAAGTAGAAGTTTTATTATTTTTATTTTTATTTTTATTACTTTTATTATTAGATTTATTCTACTATGCTAGGGCCTTTTTACGATATAGAAAGGTGTAGGTACTATTAGTATAGCTAGTCTTCCTATAGTTTTAATATTAAAGACCCTTTTATCTTTTCTAAGGTCTTTTATTAACCTTGTTTTTATTCTTAGTTTTATTATTATTTTTAGTAGTAAGATTTACTACTTTGCTCTTTTATCTTAATTCGTCTAATAGATTAAGAAATAGACTATTAAGTATTTAGATACCCTTATTAGCCCTAAGACGTTAGGTAATAGTAGTATTAAAACTATTATAGCCTTTATTAAGGCTATTTAATATATATATTATAAGTACCTAGTTAGGTAATTTAAGCTAATTATATAATAAGTCATCTATAAGTTCCTTTACTTTATTAATATATTCTTCTATAGAGTTAAAGCTACTTAAAGTAGTATTAAATAACTCTTTATAAGTTAGAAACTTATTAGTAAACCCTATAGGCTTATATAGGTCTTTAAGATATTTCTAATCTTTAAAAGATATTATATTATCCTTTATAACCCTTAGAGTTCTATTATTATAGGATAGCTATATATAAATTAGAGCCTTATTATTTAGATTAAGATTATTAAGTTTGAAATTACGCTATAGCCCCTTTATAAAAGGACTCCAATAAATTCACCTAGTTTATAAGTATAATTTAGGAAATACTATATAGGTATTTTAACTTATACCCTCTACTAGTTAAGGAAAATAATATAGGCACCCTATATATTCCTACTTAGAAGTAAACCCTAAAGTCGGACGCGCGCTATATTAGAGCTAATTATATCGGAGCTAAACGGGCTACTAAGGCTCTCGTAGCCTAGAAAAGCTATATAAGATAACTCCTTAACCTAAGAATTTAACCTTCTAGTAAGGTACTGCGAATACTACTATATAAGAGATAACTCCTTAACTACAGAGGTCTTTCCTAAGAGGTTCTTATAGCTAGAAGTATAAGGAGCTTTATTATAAGTAGGGCCTTATACCTCTCCCTCTTCCTTATTCTTATCCCTTAATTATATTAGTACTAGACCTTATATATAAAAGCATAAAGCTTATACAAGGTATACCTTTTAATACTAATAATATATAAGAGCTTACTAGATAGTTTAGTATTAATATAATTAATAAAGCCCGCTCCTTTTTTATTCCTTTATTATATATAGAGAGTATATTATTAATATAGGCCTTAAGAGGGCTCTTATTAATACCTCTAGAGGGGATAATTATTATTATATTATAGCTAAGTAAATAGACTTAGTAGTAGAAGCTAGGCGGGTTATTATATACCCTATAGAGTAGCTCTTCTTTAAGTAGGTTCTCTATATTATTAAGGTAGAGGTAGCCTAGGCCCCTTAGGGCTTATTAGTAAGTATAGCTAATGCTAACTGCTTTGATATAGAGAGAGCGTTACTAATAATAGTATAGTGAAGATAGTAATAATTAGCGGATAAAGCAGTAATAGAGGCGGTATTAGTAGCGCGGGTAATACGCGAGAGGATAAGTTAATGGTTTCGTAGTCTATTAAATAATTAAAAACTATATTATTATTAATATAAAGTTAAAGATCGTGAGGCTATTTAGTGTAATAAGTATATATAAGTGCAGCTATAGTTAGGAAAGGTAGTTAGTAATTACGATTACGTAACCGAAGCCTATATATTATTAAGAGGCGCGGAGTTAGAAGGTCTATTATACTTAAGCAGGTAGAATTACTATATAGTGGCTAGAGTCTCGATTAATATTAGTATTATTTATAGGCTTAGATACGTCTATAGTCATATCTTTACTAATTAGTGAGGCCTTAATATATATAAACTAGACTTTATAGTTATTAGATCTAGGTAGATTTAGAAGCTATACTTTTAGGTTAGATATTATAGTAACCTTAGTAGTATAATATATATGCTATAATAAGGTATATTTATAATAGGATAAGAGAGATATATATTATATAGCTTTGTAGTATTAATTATAGCTTTGTTATAAAGTAGGTTATTCTTTTACCCTAGAGGTTATGGGTTTAACTTAATATATTCCTTCACTTTTATTCCTCTTTTAAAGGGTCTTCTAGAGACTCTTTTATAGAAGAAGTAGGCTCTTGTATAATTAGGATAACCGCTAGTATATAGCCTATATTAGGCCTCGATTGTATCGTCCTATAGATATAGGTAAACTAAGACCTGTAAAGGCTAGGGGATAGTTTAAAGATTGAGCTCGGAATTACGCCGTAGCCCCTTTACAAAAAGACAATAACAAATTCACCTAGTTCGCAGGTATAATTCGGGAAATACTATATAGGTATTTTAACTTATACCCTCTACTAGTTAAGGAAAATAATATAAGAACCCTATACGTTCCTACTACTTATAAGCAAAC